>JBDJHY010228255.1:0-11072 GCA_039654485.1 Withania somnifera
TTTTCCACCCTCTCGGTGCTAATACTCCTTCCATAAAAATAACTATACTTCTCTTTCAACTTCGTTAATTCTTCTCGACTAATAGAAATTCTTAAATGAAACCAACTAGCCAAAACCAGACTCGTCCAGCTATAACTTTATTTAATCAAGCTCAGAATTATCCGACTTCAACTCTCAATTTTGCCATAACAAGCAAATTTAGTCAAATTAGACTCTTTATTAACTCCTCATTTCACAACATATCAATTAGGCAAATAAAATGATTACTTTTATTAAATTAAGCTCAATTAGCCAAAAATAGTCAATTTAAACATGCTTCATGTTCATACTCAAAACCATGTAGAAATTTAAGTAATTGTGACACTTCAATACTCAAGTCAAGTTTTAAGAGTAAACCTTGAAATCATCAGTTAACTCATGCTTCAAACTTTTTTCATACATCTACTTCAATTTCAAGACATGCTAACTCATGAGGACTTTCATAATTTAGTAAGTATCTTGTAAATTTCGTAATTATAACTCTAAATATCAAGAAAATCATCACCTCATGCAATCTTAGTTTAAAGAATTAAAGAAGAACCTAGCATACTTCTACATTTTCAAAACCTTATTCACAAAAGTGTTTTTGAGAACAAGGATGAAATAAGTCCTATTTGAAATCCCACGTACATGATTATAAGCACTATAATGGAGAAAAACCATTGATCAAATTGTTAGAGAAAAATCCTTATGAAAAGTCCTAGCTTTGCCTCTTTGGAGAAGTTTGAAAAAAAACTCTTACTTTGCTTGGTTAGACAAAAGATGAGTGGAATAAAGGCTTGGGGGTTTTATAATATCATATTTAGTATTCCAAACAATAATGGACTAGGCCTAGAAAAAATGGGAAATTATAAAATTGACCCTAATTAATGAAATAGAAAATCTTGTCGCATGGACCTACAAGTCACCCTACGACTCATAAGAGGGGACCACAATTTGTGGTTCCTCTTGTGGAGTCCCAGAATCAATATTAAGGAAGCTATTGGAATCATAGTATGCGTAGACCTACAATTTGTAGGTCCAGTCCATGACTCATGGACCAACTTGTGGACCACTAGAACAATTTCTAGAGTTTGGCAACTCAAGGGTGTATGAGTGGAGGTACGAATTGTACACTCTCCCATGAATCGTAATACCTAATTATGGTCTTGAATATAGGAACTCGGTTTTTTATCCCTCTCTCAGATGAGTCAGGCTAAGACTCGTGGAACTCTTCTACGAGTCATGACTTGACTTATGACTACTTAGGAGAAAATTTTAAGTTTTCTAAGCTCAACTATAGTGTTTGTAGACTGATCCAAGTATGGACATTACAATATATACCCCTTGAGATGATTTATCCTTAAATGAAGGGTAAAGCTCAGCAAAATGGACTACAAGATGTCAAACAGGTTGTAAATAAACTCAAGATGTTTCTGCAACCTATCAACTTTGATTGGACTTTTAACTCAACTAATAGATATGCAAACAAATGACTCATATCAACGTTAAAGAGTCATCAAATAACATATAAATTCACAAATAGGGACTCTAAACATCAAAAACTAATCAAATAGCACATAAGTACACAAATACGGACTCATGTGCTACCATCTCAAATATTATCAACTCTATTCAACGCATATATGAATACACCTAAGGGACTCGCGCCGAAATAGGGGATATTTTAGACATGGTAACCATTCTCACCACCGAGCACCTTTTTAGGTAGCCTTTACAAACCTCTAGAACTAGCCAGACAGTTTATAGTACATTTCGTAGAGTACAGAGTTCTTATGGGTCTCATATGAAGTTTTTGGTCCGAGGTGACCATTATGGGTCTCAGTGTTCATCATATCATCCCACAGTCCCTAGGGCATGCTATACTTATGGTGATCCTATCTACAGACAGAGGGTTTATCCCTAGCACATGCAGTTAAAGCCTCAACAGACTTCTCAGGCCTCTTTCTTCTGTTAGGGCACTGTACCTTTGATCAGAAGTAGAGGAGGGGTGTGGAAAGGTAAAGGCTCATAAATTAGGATGGGTACCCAGAAGAAAAGGAGAGGTTTGAGCCCTCCAATTCAACTCAGAGGGGCACACACAGTGTTGTGCTTTCAAGGGAGACCCAAGGTAGAGTCTTCAGATGTAGTGATCACATGTATCGTGTCGATTTGCCACTACCTTGCATATGTATTATTTGATCAGGGGTCTACTAATTGTTATGTATCTACAAACTTTGTTTTAGGTTTATATATGTTATCTGATGCTTGCTCTATACCCCTTTGTGTATGTACTCCCTTGGGTTATTCCATATTGTGGATCGGGTTTGCCAATATTGTCTTGTTTTCTTATCGGGGTACATGAGTTGGGTAGACTTGATTTTTCTTGATATGATAGATTTTGATGTTATTTTGTGTATGAATTGTCTTGCCTTGTCCCATGCTATTTTTGATTTCCATGCCAAGACTATTACTTTGTGTATGCCTAGTATTTCGAAGATAGAGTGAAAGGATACACGTGGGTCGTATTCTTGTAGAGTTATAAATTTATATATTTCCTTCAGGATCTTAAGTTGGTTGAGAATGGATGTTTATATTATTTAGCCTTTGTATGGGATATTAGTATTGATCCCCATTCCTTAGAGTTGGTCCCTGTGGTTAGAGAATTTACTGATGTGTTCTCGATTGACCTTTCTGGTATTCATCCTGATAGAGATATTGATTTTGGAATTGATTTAGAGATAAAGAATAACCAATTTATATTCCTCCTTATTGCATGGATCCTGATTAGAAAGGGTTTTATTTGTCCTAGTGTGTCACCTTGGGGTACACCAGACTTGTTTGTGAAGAAAAAGAATGGTTCCATGCGTATGTGTATTGACTATTGGCATTTGAACAAGGTGATTGTGAAGAACAAATATCTATTACCTCACGTTGATGCTTTATTCGACCAGCTTCAGGGTTTTGCCATCTTTTTTCAAGATTGATTTGAGATATGGATACCTCTAGTTTAGGATTAGGCCTTTGAATGTTTTGAAGATTACCTTTTGGACTAGATATGACCACTATCAGTCCTTGGTGATGTCTTTTAGGCTTTCTAATGCCCCAACTACATTTATGGAGTTGATGAATGGAATGTTTTGTTCGTATTTAAATTCCTTTATCATTGATGATATCTTGGTATATTCCTAGACAGAGACCGATCATATTTGACACTTGAGGAATATGCTTCAGAAGTTGTGAGATGAGAAGTTATATGCTAAGTTCTCTAAGTATGAGTTTTGGTTGATTTCTATGGCATTTTTAGGGTACTACAAGAGGTTCGTGCAGGGTTTCCCTTTTACTAGATTAACTAAGAAAAATAGGGATTTTCAGTGGTCAGATGAGTGTGAAAAGATCTTTCAAAAGCTCAAGTCCTTATTGTCTTCTATTTCGATTCTTAATTGGCAATGGAGGAAGCTCTCTTTACTAGATTAACTAAGAAAAATATGGATTTTCAGTGGTCAGATGAGTGTGATAAGATCTTTCAAAATCTCAAGTCCTTATTATCTTGTATTCCGATTCTTATTTTGGCCGTGGAGTGTAAAGTCTTCACTGCATATTGTGATTCTTCTAGAGTTATCTTGGGTGGAGTGTCGATGCAGGATGGTAAGGTTCTAGCATATGCTTTGAAATTATGGAAATATTTTCTTTATGGGGTGCATTACGAGGTGTTCACTGATCATAGAAGTCTTCAGTACATCTTTAGCTGAAAGGATCTTAAAATTGAGGCAATGTCGTTCATTAGAGTTTCTAAAGGACTATGACATTACTACCTTGTATCATCTAGAAAAGGCCAATGTGGTGGCAGATTCATTGGTGGAAGATTCCCTTAGCATGAAAGTCCTTGAGTATGGGTAGTTTGACTTTTATTTGGGTTAAGGAGCAACCTTTGGTAGGAAATGTTCATATTCTAGCCAACAATTTAGTTAGCTTGCAGATTTCTGAGGATGGTAGAGTTCTTGCATGCTTAGAGGTCCGCTATTCATTTATGTAGAAGATTCGTACGATGCAACTTAATGATGCCAAACTATGGCTTATTTGTGATAAGGTGTTGCAGGGTGAGGCCAAAGAGGTCCTATTTTATTCTGAAGATGTGATGAGCATTAGAGACCGGATTTAAGTCCCTAAGTCCGGGGACTTAGATTGATATTGGAGGAGGTCCATAGTTAAAGGTATTCAGTTTATCCAGGGGTAGTAAAGATGTATCATGATTTGAGTTAGCATTAATGTTGGTATGGTATGAGGAAGGATATTGTAGACTTTGTTGCTAGGTGCTTGAAGTATCAATAAGTGAAGTTTGAGCACTAGAGGTTGGGAGGTATATCACAGAGGATGCCATTCCCAATGGAAGTGGAAGAGCATATCCATGGATTTTATTATTGGGTTTCCTAAAACCTAGGGTGATTTTGACTCTAGTTGAGTAGTTGCCAATCAATTGACTAAGTATGCTCATTTCATTCTGGTAAAAGTGAAGTACAATGCTTGGGAGTTAGCTCAAATTTATATTAATCTGATTATTTAGTTGCATAGGGTCCTTATTTCTATTATATCTGATAGAGGTACTTAGTTTAATTCACAGTTTTGGAGTACATACAACATGAGATGGGTACTCCGCTAGATATGAGCATAGCTTTTCATCCTCAGGTCGATGTCCAGTATGAGTGCACTATTCATGTGTTAGAGGTTATGTTGCGAGCTTACATAATTTATTTTAGTGGTCGTTGGGACCTATTCCTACCGCATGGAAAGTTTTCTTATAAAAACAATTATCATTCGAGTATTCAATGGCTTTTTTTGAGGCTTTATATGGTAGGATATGTATATCTCCAATTGGATGGTTTAATGCTTTTGAGGAGAGACCTTGGGGTACATATTTGGTTTAATTCCAAAAATGATTCCATGGTTATTTGGTTATTTTCCTGCCGCACTATTGTGATTGAAGTTCCTGTTCACCCAGATAGTAGAATTTAAAACTCGAACTCTTGCTCATTTTTCATACAAACCCCGACTCTGATACCCCATTTTCCCAATTGATCAAGGATTTTAAAAATAACTATCAGTTAATAATTCTAAACCATTTCTCAACAATTTTTTAAAAACTTTAACATGATTATTTCATAAAATTTGAAGGTTTTTAATCCAAAAGGGTTGTTTTCAATTATAAACTCAAATATTATAAAACCTTTATTTTGAACCATAAATGATTGGATTTTCAATAAAACTTGATATTTGGATTCCTTAAATTGTGGGTAACATATTTTCCTAATAAAAATTTTATTTTGATCCCATGGGCCCGAGGTAAATTTTTTAATAAACTTTGAATATTTGAATTTGGGGCTGTTTATTGTGGTATTTTCTTGTATTTCTAGTGTTGGTAACTAGATTGTGCATATTTTGAGGCAATTCCAAAGGAATAACTCCCAAGTGACTTTGTTCTTCAAATTTAAGGCAAGTTAAGGTTTCTTTGGTCTCTCTGTAAAGTGTTAACAATTGTTTCATAGATTGTTATAATTTGAGAGAAATAGGTATGTTCGGGGTGACAATATCAAGCATGTCAATCCTGAAATGAGAAAGTTTGTGATAATGTGACTTCTTGAGAAATTGTTGAATCATATACTTGACTTGAAGTATATATTGTTTTGATTTTAATTTTCACGAGACCTCTTTTGATACTTATTGTCACAATTTGAGCATATTATCTGCATTTCATGATTGAGAGTATTGTGTATTCATTATATATTCTGGATTGTTAGTGTTGACTGGGCTGCTGTGTATATGTATATGTATATGTATATAGACTATTGCAGTTTATAGTATCGAAGGAATGTTTTGGTGTTAGGAGCTTCCATTTTCTCTTTATAGTTAGACCAATCGAGGATGTTGCTGAGTACCGTTCTTTTGTACTCACTTCTTGCTTTTTTGTACTATTTTGCAGGTGTTGAGACTGGACGTAGTGATTCTCTCTCTCTCTCTCTCGTCATTCCTGGAGCTGTTCTAGGATTCAGAGGTAGATGATCATCTTTTCATCAGTTGCCAAAGACTTCTTTTATGTTTTTATTTCATAGAGTCTTTGCTCATTGAAAACTCTATATTGACTTTAAATTTTCTCTGTAAAGAATCTATAGAGGCTTCTATATAGTGGCTTTCGGGTCATGATATATAAGTATACATGGTTTTCCGAACTTTCTTTTATTTTATGTATTTTACTTCTGCAATTACTTCATTTATACTTAGTTTAGATGGCCTATCGGGATGGTAAGTCGGCACCATCGGACGGAGTTCACACGAGACAAATCTAGGTCTCACAAGTGCTATGAATTATTTCCCTATGATGATTTCTTTAGCTTAGCCTCCTTGATTTTCAACAACCATTAACGTTAGAAAGTAACCCCCATTTCTTTTCAATAAACTTTAGATGTGAGATGCCGAGCTATTATTGGTCTCGCTTCATAGAAGGTTAAACGCACAAAGGATCAAATACTACTGTCCAAGAACAAGATCTAACAGGTCAATCGCCATCTTACTACAATTATGCTAATATTTTCAATATATTTGTAGAAATTTCCTTTATTGTTGTGATTTTAATTTGTGTTTGATTTGTACCTTTACTGATGAATGTTACAATAAGTTATTCTTAGTCTGATGCTTCTAAACTATATTGATTGTTTTGAAATTTTTGTATGCATAGATTAGGAACTCGATTTTTTCCTATATAATTTCTTCTGGTGGTACCTCATGAAAATTGTTACACCTATAAAAAAGAAAACCCGGTTAGTGAAAAAATTAGCAAACGTGCATGTTTCCTTCTCTTAAAGCATGTGTCACCTTCACCACCCTTGTGTAGTATGTTTTATATAATCAGTCCTCTTGACCTCCATGAAAATGCACCAAGGGACTTTTCAGATCCCATTCAATACTTTCTTCAAGGTAGGAAGGACAGTCTATAGAGTTATTGGTAAGATACTGTAAGATATATAATATTCTAATCCCCTTTTCAACGAAAACATTTCTGCGTCCTATATAGATTCATCCCCTTCTACTCTTGTTTTTGCATAGATAAAATTTCCTTTTCCATTTTTAATACAAAGGGAAC
This sequence comes from Withania somnifera, assembly GCA_039654485.1. Classification (NCBI taxonomy): domain Eukaryota; kingdom Viridiplantae; phylum Streptophyta; class Magnoliopsida; order Solanales; family Solanaceae; genus Withania; species Withania somnifera. The sequence goes on from JBDJHY010228255.1 coordinate 7,154, forward strand.
TAGAAAATAGCCTCGAATTTCCTTTACAAGCTCCATCATAGTTACACTTATATCTACCACCAGTAGGTAATTGCCAGATGATCATTATGCACATGTGATTCCCCGGAGTCACCCCTTGGATGGGATAAGGCATCCTGAACCATTAAATTGCCTTAGCACCTTTTGATGGACCCTTGTTTCAAGCACTTCTCTAAACATTAACTTTCAGCGGAAGCATTATGAATAATTAGATACACGAATGGTCAATCTCACATTTAGGAAAGAAAGAAAATACTGAATAAAACGAAACTCCAAGTCAAACTACGAAAATAAAATTTTGTCCAAAAGCCTCTAAATATTGAAAGAATAATTTGCTAGTATAATCCCTAGAGAACCTTGGAAATAAAGAAATACTATCCATCAAAGTAACCTAAATAATTCTATCAAGAATAATAATAAAAATCTGGTTCCCGAACCATGGAGCCCACCAATCACTAGTCAACTATGAGTAGTAGATCCAGTCAATCATGAGCATGGGAATGACTTGCCTGAACTACATATGAAATCATATAACAAAAGAATATGCGGTTGGTACTTTGAATATACTAAATAAGTGGGATGGAGAAACAAAAATAGGTAATATCAACATAACCAATGTAACTGAAAATAAAACGTATGTAAGCTATGCAATGGGTGATCAAGTATAGTTTAAAATTTCAAAATTTCGAGTGAAGTTCGAATTAGTTAGACAAATCAAGACTTGTAATTTTAGATTCAAATTTGAACTTATTTCTTTCAACTAATATCACTTAACCATTTTTTTGTAGGTTTTATAACCGACATTTAAGAGGAATACCTTGCCTCGTTATGAGCTCAGTACTTGATGTGTAACCTAGTGGATCCAACTAAAATACCTTTATGGGAAATATATTCTCATATGGTTGGAAACATAGTTTTGGGATTGGGTCTTTCAAACTAGTCTATACGGTGTTAATACTACTCCCACAATATACCATTGTTCATACTTGTCCAATTAAAACAAATTCATTTAAGTGAAAACTGATCAATATACTATGTCTTAGTCTCCATGGGAAATTTCTTGGTAATTTCACTCATGTTCAAATGAAACCATGTACAGGCTTGTTGTTCAATTCGGACTTTGCAAAATATCAAACTAGTAAAATGGTTCAAAGTTCTCATCAAAATCATGTAAGTTATATTCATCAAGTTCAAAACAAGTTAACTTGATAAATGTCAAATCTTTAGTAACTTCATGGAACATATAAATGAAATAATTTAAGGTACTTTACCTAAAAAGTATAATAATATGATTTACACAAGAATACATGTCATAGAAGCAATTGAGACCACCTTTACAAATTTCTAGTACAAAATAGTTTGTAAGATTTAGGGTATTTGGCATAAGGGTGAACGGTGACCCTTGTTCATGAACCCATATACCTGAAACCTGGAAGATTCATGTTGAAAATTAGGGAAGAAAACTTGAATGTTGAAGCCTTAGGTGTTGACTCTTGAGAGATATTAACGTTTGTTTCTTGCCTTTTGTCTGATTGTGTTGTCAGTAATTAGAGGTGAGTAGAGGGTTTAAAATAGTGTATTTATATGGAATTATGGGTAGTTTAGAAATTTTAATTATTTACATGAAAACTATACACTTAGAAGGTGTCAAAACAACGTAGTTTATTAACAATTAGTAGGGAAAAGTCATAAAAGCTCCTAAAAATTTCGCAAAGACCTTCAGGCCAATGGTTGAGCATATGCCAACCAGTTTTGGGGCATATGGTCCTAGAGGCTAAGTCTAGTTCACGGGTATATGTGGACCGCATATTCTTCCAAAGGTTTTTTCTTGGCTCGTGCCATATGCTGACCGCATACGGCTATATGCCTCCATAAACTTTATCAATTTCACTACATTGCAACCTTTAGTAAAAGTCATAATGTTTTACTTCGAATTTGTAATGACATGCGGTTTGTTGAGTTGAAAACTAGACTCATATGCTTTCTGTAGATAGATTTTGAGCCACAGAATGCTTTATATATTAGAAGATATGATCTTTTGAAGTTGACTCATACATGAAACGTTATGAAAACTACAATGGTAAAAGAGCTTTGAACTTAAATTTGTGTTAAGGCATTACATTACTCCCCCTTGAGATCATTTGTCTTTGAACGGAGGATTTAGGCTAACCCTGAGGGCATTCGATACGAGGACTAACTTATTAACCATGGACACAACATGCACTACTCCTAAACAAGCTAATATCTCAATTTAACTATCATACACCATGCAAGTAAGGCATTAACAACCTCAATGGGACTTAGGAAATGCTATTTTTATACTATACCAAGAACCATATTATACATGCACAAACATACAAAAGAAAAGATGGAGAGAGAGGCTATTACCTTAGACTAAAATGGAACTTGGAGGGAATAGGTGCAGATATATTTCCATTATGTCTGCCTCAGCTTCCCAAGTGGATCCCTCAACAAACTGATTTTGCCACAAGACCTTAACTAATGCTATTTATTTCTTTTTGAGCTTATTAAACCCGACAGTCTAAGATTTTTCCTGGTACTTCTTCATAAGTCAGGCTACCCTTAATGATGATATAATTCAAAAGTACTATGAAGGAAGGGTTTGATAAGAATTTCCTCAACATAGAAATGTTGAAAACTGGGTGCACTGCTGCAAGCTCTGCCGGAAGATCTAACTTGTAAGCAATATTACCAACCTTGTTTAGAATATGATATGGACTAATTAATGACGGACTAAGATTACCCTTATTTTAGAACCTCATGACTCCCTTCATAGGAGACACCTTCAAGAACACCCTATCCCAAACACTAAACTTCAATTTCTTCCTCCTCACATCGGCATAAGACTACTATCTACTCTAGGCTGTTTTCAACCTTTCTAGAATAAGTTGAACTTTTTTTGTATCCTTAATAAAGGATCTGGACCCAATAAAGTTGTGTCACCAACCTCTAACCAACCAATAAGAGATATACACCTCCTCCCAAATAAAGCCTCGAATGAGGTCATCTGGATACTGGAATGATTAATAGGTGGTCATCCCAACTACCTTTGGAGTCATGTATGCAGGCTCTTAGTATATTGTTTAGTGTCGAGATGGTCCGTTCAACCTGACCATCAGTCTGCGAATAAAAGAACGTGCTAAGATGAACCTGCAAACTCAAACATTTTTTAAAAAAACTAAAAAAATGCGAGGTAAACTGGGTACCCCTATCCAAAATTATAGTCAAGGGCACACCTTGCATACAAAAAATCTCCCTAAGATAAAGTCTTCCATAATCCTCTACTAAGAATATAGTGTGAAAAGGTAGAAAATGAGCTAATTTGGTCAACCTATCCTCAATCACCCATATCGAATCATATTGTTTCTTAGTACGTGGAAATCAGTGATGAAGTCCATGTTGATAACCTCCCACTTCCAAGTAGGAATCTCAAATCTCTACATCTTACCTACTGGCTTCTGATGTTCGACTTTCATTTACTGACAATTCGAACACTTATCCACACCCTCTGTACTTTTTTATTCCGCTCCAATAGTATACTTCTCCCAAATTATTTTACACTTTTGTCACACTCGGATGAATGGAATACTTAGAACTATGAGCCTCATTCAAGATTCTATCACCAACCCATCAACCTTGGAAACACACAAATCCCTAATATCTTAGCACACGATATCCCCTTAGGAGAAAACCCAGGTCTTGTGTTTATTGCACCATCCTTCAATTTAATCAACATCAGTTCTCTATCTTGATTTTTTTTACCTCAACCACTAAAGAAGAATCAGATGCATTCATAACTAAAATACCCCCATCATCAATATCTATTAACCTAGCTCCAAGATGTGCAAGCCTATGCTTCTACTTAGATAACTCCCTTTTA
>JBDJHY010228266.1:0-11072 GCA_039654485.1 Withania somnifera
TTTTTTTTTATAAGAATGTCTATTATAGAGTTGTTTTAGAAGAATCTTATTGGCTATATAAAAACAAAAAATCCACATAGTTTAAAATGGCACTCAAATAATGCAAAAAAGATCAATTCCAAATCTTCTTAGAAACATAGGTTTTCAAAAAGATAGTAAATAGACAAACCTACTTTTTGAGTTTCTTTTCAAATTGCTTTCATTTATTTTTGTTCCAACTAGAAAATTAATTATAAGCATATGGAAACAGAGTAGTAGCGATTTTAGATTTTGGCATGTTAAAGTTAGCTACTTTAAATTGTGGGTTAGAGTACTAATTTTATAAGATTTAAATGGTAAAAACATATTAGAAAGGTAATCCATAATTAATGAATAAGCTTGAAGAAGTAAGTAAGGGTAGAGCCTAGGTAGGAGCCCTTTCGGGAAAAAGTTATACTGTATATATAAAGTTAAGATTATATTTTTATGTATATATTATAAATGTTGAATACGACTTTAAAACCTGAAGAAGTAGTTTGAATTTTGAAGATAGACTTTTTTGTGACATTTTTGGATAGTTTGGAGTTGTCCACAAAATTTGAAGTCATTTTGTGAAGATTGGGACACATTATGAACAAATATTGCATATATATATATATAATAGTAGTTTTAAGGTGTAAATTATAAAAATTGCTATTTGGGCACAAAGTGCAAAGTATTGTGTTGGACTATATAATTCCTCAAGAAAAAATGAATGATTTATTAAATCAATTAGGTGTGAATTAATGATTATTAACTTGCAATAATTTTGTCTAATTCATTATTATATTCACTATTTCCAATTTAATCATGAAATGAAAGAAGTGACTTTTTGTCGTCGAACCACTTCATTTTAATTATATTCCTCCAACCACTCCTATTTTTATCACAACCAAACATGTATAGTTAGTTTAACTATGTAGAAATTTGCATTATTTTGAAGAGACAAAAATAGGTCCCTTCTATCAAAACGAACAAATATTTTACCCCAAAGTACAAACTACAAGTACTACAACCTATTTGGAGGAATAAAATTTTTAGTCTAATTAAGTGTATCATAATTTATTCTAATTATTATTTTTAATAATAATATGAATCCACTCAAAATCGATTAATTGAATTTTATGCTTCAACATTTTAGTGAGTTAATTTATTTTTTTTCAAATGGAAAATGAATATCTCAATCGGGAGAGAGAAACGAAAATATCATATGAAAAATATTTTTTATAATTTCAGGTGTGCTTCTATCTTTATGGATTAGAGAGGATGCTTCTAATAAATTTTTTGTTCTTTTTATTAAAACTATAGCTACCTCCTGGTTTTTTTAATACTAATTATCTGTTGATTTCACGAAAGATTGAACCAATCTCTCAAAAGAAAAAAAAAAAAATATTTGTATCAACTATCAACGGTATATTTTGCTCTAAAGGGTAATAATGTCAATAAGAATATATTGCATACTCAATTAGCCCTAAATTGAACTATATTATTGCAGTGAAAAAGCAATGTATATGTTGATAGATTGACTCCTACTTTAAAGAGAAAAGATATTGCCTTTCATGTAGAATATAGACAGTACAAGGCAATCACATAAGTTCCTACTATATAGTATGAAATTTCATGAATTTAGCAAATTTTAACTTTGATTTTTTAATATAGGAAGAAGAATTGTCACATTGAACATGACGTGATATAGATATCATCATTATTGTCTCATAATTTTCTGCCACCAACTACAGCTGAAAAAAGAAGAAACAACCACTAATAATAAGTGGACTTTTGGACATGAAAATCTGGAAAAAAAAAAACTGAAATTAAAATTGAAGTTTGAGTTGGAGTTGGAGTTGAAGTTGTGTATAGCTATATTTTTTTTAAAATAATTTTTTGATTTTGAATAAATTTTTTAAAAATATAATTTTACACCTTAAAATTTTAAAATTGAAAATTTTTAGGCCAAACACAATTTTTAAATAAAGTAAAAAAAGTTTTAAAAAAAAGTCCATGGCCAATAGGGGCCTAAAGAAAGAGGAATCTGGTAATGATTTTTCAATTTCAGGGCTATTTTATCAGACAATAAAAATTATTTTAATGCTGCAATTATGTAGTAAAATTTAAATTCTTTTTTAAACTAGTATAACATTTCGAGAGATTTTTCTATATATATTAGTTTACTAGTCGAGGACATAACCCTATATAGAAAATTGTAGAGGAAACAAATTAGGATAGAGTACGAAGGAATGCATTCATATTAGTAAGTAGAAGTGCTTTATTTTGTTTGTCGTGCTTGGAGTCATAGTGATTTGCTTATAGCGTCTTGTTCTTGAAGTTTTGATGATGTTTGTTATTGCGAATAGATCGAGTTGGTGTTATTGTATGAGGGTATTGTTTCTGTTAATATCCATCGTTATGTTACTTCTTATTGTTCCTTTTTTTTTTGTATTATGTTTTTTCTAGACCTTTAATCTTTAGCCAATGGTCTATCAAAAACATGTGACATGCACTGCGCACACTCCGCCCTCTTCAAATCTCACTTTATAAAAATATATTCGTTATGTTGTTGCTTTTATTGTGGTTTGTGGTTTATATCATTGCTTTTTCACTTTACATCTATACAAGAACAACATATCTAGTCTGATCTCAGAAGTGAAGTACACGTAAGTCTTATTCGTATCTTTGTAAGATAGAGAAATCGTTTACAATATACCCTCTCAAGGCGAATATTTTTCAAAAAAAAATTATCCAAAAAGGAAAGTACCAAGAATAAAGGATAAAAAATACTTGATATCTATCCGAATATAAATAAAAAAAAAGCTTAGCCACAGACTTGTAACACGAAACTAATATAATTAATCACAATCCAGTAATTTAACAAAATAAAATATATATCAATTAATTACACTTTAAATTCAAACAAGATGCAGGCAAAATTTTACCAATGGTGATCTTCTCTTGAATTTAAAAGAAAGAAAAAAGGGACAGACATCTTGTGAACTTGTCATTATCTCTGTTACAAATTATTAAAAAAACTAGCCAACTTACAAATTTATTATGAATTTAAAGAAACAAACTAAAGAAGAGATAAAGGACTTAAATTTATTATGAAAAACTTGATATGTCTATCAAGGCCTAATTCAAACAAACGGGATCCTACGCTACTCTTTTAGACCCAATGGCTAATTCACAAAATGACCAAAATTTAGCATTTATGGGTCATCCATGATTGAACTAATAATCGTGACTTCACAATTTAATATTTATACATATTATTCCTAATAGGACGTAAACAAAAATCACTGAATTCACCCAAACAGATTACCCTCCACCTATCTCCACCGTCCCAAGTTAAATATCGACAAGGGTCCATGTTGGGATAGCAGAGAGAGAAACGAAAGGGGATTCCACCTAGCTAGTGCGCTCTTCATCCCAATGCTACACTTTGTCGGCTAAGAACTAAAACGCTTCAGAACCTGTCAATCGTTGTAACATAATAGAGGAAGTTAACTATGAATCTGGAACAGAGAGCCAAATCCTCTCCATGCTGTGTGTCAAGGTTAACATAATAGTGAGAGTTGGGTCAAACTCAAATGAAGGTCAACTTAACAGTGAGAATAGGGTCGAATTCCAACTGAGTCTTTCGATATGAAGTGAAGACATGACAATAAGAAGGAATTTATCTGGCAGCACTTGTGCCAATGTGCTGGTGGGAGATAGCAGATACTTGATGCATCATTCGAGGTGTGCACAAGTAAAAGGAGCACAAAGGGGAAATATTGTGGTCTACATAACTTCCGTGATGACTATTATTTCACATTGACTTTCAAAAGCCAAAAGTAATAATACGAACTACAACAAACAAGAAGCGACTCCCAACTAGCTAGATGAATAAACGATGAAGAACCTAGCTAGCTATAACAAGGAAAACAAGATTTGCAGCCAGCACCAAATTGAGCTACATCCCAACTATGGTTCAAGACAAAACTAACAGCTAGGTTTGTGCCAAAGGAAGCACCGTTATGAAACATGCAAAAACGCAGTATACAATAAGAACTAAAGAGCAATACATGATTCTGTTGGCTGGCTATCCAAATAAAACCACATCTAGTCATGAACACAACAACTGATCAAGAATTAACATCTAACTCGTACACAAGAAATGACTGCTATGAAAAGTATCCCTTGCTACATCTCAAATTGTGCTCGTTACACTGGTTTTCTTTCAAATCTATTAAAGGATTAGGATCTCAAACCTGACAGTGGCATTTGCTTTAAACCTGGTTATCGTTGCAAAGGAAGAACAGGGGCGTAGTATAAAAGGGTCCACAAAAGCAGTGGAATTATTTTTACAGATGCAATCAAGATAAGCACCAATCAAGCATTAAATGTTTCATGGACAAAACTGCAACATTTGACAATGAAGCAGAGTCATGCCTCAAATTGCTCTTTACATCTATAATAAGCAAAGTCATTCCTCCACATGTAACCTCTGTCTCTCTCTCTTATACCTCAAAGTTACAACACTATCAAGCATGTTCAGGATAAGGATAACTCACATCAAGCACATGTCGTCGGCATTCCAAAATAATTAAAGATAAAATGACAAAGCATGCTTCTCATTCCATCTTGATTAAATGAGCTATGACATCATATCGTTCAGATACCTGCTGAAATTTAAAGACCCTTAGCACCATTCTCCTTTGACTTGCACAAAAATTTCTTGTTTCGGACCTAATTGCTACTCCACAACTCATATAACAATAAAACTATGTAAACCAGACAAACTAAATTGAAGCATCTTGTAAGCTAAACCCATTATGTAACTAGTAACAGATAGAGCTAAACACACCATACCTCAACAGAACCAAAACCTCATTCCATTCAACTTCTCGAACCGGCTCTCTCATTCTCCGCCCTCTGTGCAAAAACCTTCGTAGCAATCATATTCTCATCGAAATACCTAGCATATGGATGGCCTTGTGGTACAAGTCTCCTATACTTCTCAAAACACTTCTCAGCCTCATTGTTCTTCCTCAACAATGTATATATAATTCCTTGGCACAAATAAGGCCTAAAATCCCTTGGCTCCTCTTTAACTAACTCCTCATAAACCTTCAATGCGTCATCATATTCTCCTTCGATCACTCGAATTTGTGCTAACAACAACTTAAAATCTCTCAAGTCACTCTTTTTACCCTCCTTCTTACACAATATCATTCCCTCTTCCACTTTCTTCTCGATTCCCTCCAACTCTTTGGTCGATTCTTCTTGTGAAGCAGCCATAACCAAACCATGATAAGCCTCGACACGTAATGGGTCTTTCTTTAATATCTCATTGAACCCAACTTTAGCTAATTCAACCTCACCACAGTTCACATACAAATGGGATTTCAACAAAGGCCATTCAACCTCATTCGGTTCGAGCTCAATCAACCTATCAAGAATGCTAATAGCATCAAGTACTTTCTTGTTCTTTATCTTAATTTCCATCAATCTCCTTAATGCTTCCACGTCATTCGGGTTCGAAACCAAATGTTCTTCAATTTCCCTTTCCTTTTCTTCCTCTGAAACTGCATTTTTCACATCAGTTTCCATAGTTGGAGTAGTAAAAGCTTGGCTTGAAATTGCAGGTTTTGGGAAGAAAAAGAATCTTGTGAAGAGAAGTGTAGTGGCAGTGACTGTAGCAATGAGTGTGGGTTTAAGGAATGAGAATGGATTATTGGGTTCTTGATTAGGGTTTTGAGGGATAAGGGGTTTAGGGATTTTAGGGTTTTGTGGAGAAGATAAGGAGGAGGAGGAGGAGGAGGCTTTGATGGTGAATGAAAATGGTGGAGATGAGGTTTTGAAGGAGAGACAAGAAATGGGTTTAGTGTAAAATGGATGATTATGATGATGAGGGAAGCGTTTTGGGATTTGGTTTGGCTTGGAACAGACAGGGTTTAAGGTTGTCATGGTGTTGTGTTTAGGGTTTAAGAATGTTTTTTTGGCGAAGAAGGGAGTGTGTGTGTGTGAGAGAGAGAGAGAGGGGGGTCTCAAAACCCTAATGATAATGGTGGAATTTTACAGTCAGGAGGAAGGGTGAGAAGTTAACCATCGAGAGGGGGAGGCGGGGGAGGGGGTGTTTGGGCTTGTTGGTAGGCCTAATTGTTGCAATGTATTGGGCTTTTGATTTTAGCCGCATCAAAATTGAATACACTTGAGAGACCATCAGACATGATTGTGGGCTTGTAGCCTCTGAAAAGGGCCGGCATTTGCACTTTTACCGTTGGTCTTTAAATTTTATTCCTCGAGGCAAGATAGAAATTTAAATTTTTGCATGTTACAAGTTAGCATAGAGAGGATGATGAGGGAACTGATTTTGGATTTGGTTTTGTTTGGAACAAACATGGCTTAAAGCTGTCATGGTGTGTGTTTAGGGTTTAACTAGGTTTGTTGGTGAGAAAGAGGGGAGTGTGTGTGTGAAGGTTTTAAAACCCTAATGATAATGGTGGGATTTGGGTGAAGTACACTCATATGAATTAGTTATCATTAGCCTTATTTCTTTTATATACATGGCCCAATTATGTTTTTACACCTGATATTTCAAATATTTATAAACAACTCTTCATATTCATTTTCATCTTAATTTTTTTCTCTTTTTTATTTTTATTTTTCCTTTTTATGTTTTCTTCGTTTTTTCTCAACCATTATATTTTTCTTTTCCATTTCTTTTTTTCTTTCTTCCTCACAACCTCTATTTTTATTTTTCTTTAAAATTTATTCTTTTCTCAGTTTCTATTTTTTTTCGACTTTTATATTTTTCTTTTTTTTTTTTCTTTCTTCCTCACAACTTCTATTTTTAATTTGATTTTTTGCTTTTTCTTTAAAATTTAATTTTTATTTTCTTTTCTTTGTATTTTTCTCAACCTTTAATTTTTATTTCTTTTGTCTTTTGGTCTTCTCTTTCTTTATTTTTTTCTTTTCTCTTCTCAACTTTTATTTTCTTTTTCTTTTGTTGTTTTCTTTGATTATTTTTTTTTCTTTTTTTCGGTTTGGTCAACTTTTATCTTTTTCTCAATTTTTATTTTTTTCTTTCTTCTCTTCGATACCTTTCAAATAACAATTTACGTCTTATGGGCAAGACTTGACAGCACCATCTTGTGTTTTGATTTATGGGATGCTCCATAATGTTTACCTTAGAGACAAGACTTAGCCCAAAATCCTCCCAAATAACAAGTTAGACCCTAATGAGCAAGACTTGATATTGCCATATTATATCTTGATTTATGAGATTTTTTTAACACTTGCCCTACAGGCAATACTTAACCCGAACTTTCAAACAACAAGTTATGACCCATGGGCAAGAGTTAACACTATTTCATTGTATCTTGATTTATATGAGATGTTCTATAAATCTTAACATAGAGGCAAGACTTAAGTCGGAAACTTTCAAACAGCAAGTTATGCCCCATGAGCAAGAGTTTACACTACCATCTATAACTCTTGCTTTAGAGGCAAGACTTAGCTCAAGTACTTTAAAAAAAACAAGTTTCTTCCTATGAGCAAGAGTTGATACTACCACATTGTGTCTTGATTTATGAAATGTTCCATAACTCTTGCCTTAGAGGCAAGACTTAACCCAAGGACTTCCAATCAATAAGTTATTCCCTATGAGAAAAAAGTTAACACTACTTTGTTGTGTGTTGATTTATGAAATATTCTATAAATCTTGTCATAGAGGCAAGACTTAGTCCAAGGACTTCCATAACAAGTTATGCCCCATGGATAACAATTGTCACTACCACATTGTATCTTGATTTATGGATATTCTATAACTCTTGCCTTAGCGGCAAGACTTAGTCTAAGGACTTTCAAATACCAAGCTACGCTCCATGGGAAAAAGTTGACACTACCACATTATGTATTAATTGTGAAATGTCCTATAACTTTTTTCTTAGAGGCAAAACTTAGTGCAAAGACTTTAAAACAACATTTATGTCCCATGGACAAGAGTTGACACTACCATATTATATCATGATTTATGAAACGTTCTATAAATCTTGCCTTAGAGGCAAGACTTAACCCAATGACTTTCAAATAACAAGTTATCCCCTATGGGCAAGAGTTAATACTACTTCATTGTGTGTTGATTTATGACACGTTCTTGCCCTAAAGGCAAGACTTAGCCCAAGGACTTTCAAACAACAAGTTATGCTCCATGGGCAAGATTTGTCACTACCATATTGTGTCTTGAATTAGGGGATGTTCTATAGCTCTTGCCTTAAAGGCAAGACTTAGCCTACGCCCCATGGGAAAGAATTGACACTATCACATTGTATCTTGATCTATAGATTTTCCATAACTCGTGCCTTAAAGGCAAGACTCGTCCCAAAGAACTATCAAACAACAAGCCACACCCTTAAGTTTATTCCGATGTCAAAGAAAGAAGATTCTCTTTGTAGATTATTCAACTTTCTGTTCATTAGCAAAAAATAATAAAGGTTGAGAAAAGAGAAGAAAAGAATAAAAACAAAGAAAAGAGAAAAAAAAAAGATGCAAAAACAAAACAAAAATGATAATTAAAAAAAGAGAAAAAAGAAAAAAATTGAGAAAAAGAAAAAAGATTAAAAAATAAAAAATAAAAAACACAAAAAAGAAAGAATGAAAAGTAAAAATAGAAGTTGAGAAAAAGAAAAAGGTGAAGAATTAAATAAAAAAGAAAAAAATAAAGGTTGGAAAAAATAAATTGAGAAGGAAAAAAAAGAGAAAAGAAAAATAAAGTTTGAAAAAAATAAAAAAAGAAGTAGAAAAAAAGAAAAAGAAAAAAAGAAAAAAGAAAAAAATAAAAGAAAATAGAAGTTGGATGGCAAATAAAATTCAAATTTGAGGTGCAGAGGGGCCAAAATATACTTATTCTATACACAAAAATAAGAAAGAGTAGTTTTTAAGAATTTTTCTCATGAGAGACGAAAAATCAAGACCATTCACTTTGGAGACACCTAATGTAATTTTCTTGTGGGATTTTAGAGTTTTTGGTAAAGAGAAGAATATAATTATAGTTTTAGCAATAAAATTTCATAACTACAGTTTGTTGTTTTATTTGTATACCTTGAAACTTATATATAATTCAGTTTGTATATTTCGGGCGAAATATACTCTTCATGTAGGTATAAAACATAATTAAGTAAAAAATAGTTATGTTGCTTAATTTATACCCAAAACTTAATTATTTTTAAAAATTAGCCTAAAGAGAAAGGGTAAAAAGTTGGAGGTGGGGGATTTTTGGGTTTGTTGGGGGTAGGCCTAGTTGACTCAATGTATTGGGTTTTTTCTTTAGGCTCATTAAGTGACACCATGAACCATGATTGTGGGCCTAATGTGGCCTCTATAAAAGGTTAAAAAAATTACATTAAGATAATATTCTAATTATATACCGGTTCACTAAATTTTTTTAAAAAATTTCAAAACATACCACTTTTAATATTACTTTACAAGATGTATCTTGTGTGTCTAGATGTATCCAACGCGTCAACATGTATCAAACGATCATGTATTCCGCACGTCTAGATGTATCCAACACGCCAATATGTAACAAGCGACCATTTTACCACTATTTTACAAGATGTATCCACAGTCCATATGTATTCGATGTCTTAAATTGCTAAATGTATCTCGCATCTTAAACTAATATGTGTCTCGAGCGTCGACATGTATCAAGCGATAATTTATATTTATGCGTCAATATGTATCCCGAATCCATTAAAAGTCATACTAGTTGAAATTTCAGAAACTTTTGGGTATGAGTTAAAATTAGCTTTCCTAGTAGTGTGTTTTATGTACTTTATAAAAAAAATGAAAAAATTATATGACAAACAAACATATATTATTTACTTCCTCCGTTCAACACTAGTTGTCACTATTTCCTTAAATAGACATGCAAGTTTAGTTGTCACTTTTGATATATCAAGAAAAGACAAAAAAAAAGTTCATGTTTTATCCTTAGCATTAATTGTTTATTTCTCAAATTACTTTTCAAGATTTAATACTAACCGCAATTAATAGGGGTAATGTGGTAAAATATTCATGCCAATTATTATTTTCTTAATAGGTGTGCCAAATCGAAATGTAAAAATTAAAGTTGAACGAAGAAAGTATTTATCTGCAATAGCAAGAATTTGATTTATAGCTTGATGTTGAATGGATTTGCTCCGTATTGGTTTATCGTTCACATTGTATCTTTGTTGTATATCATTTTGGTACAGAGTAAATTGATAAACTAAAGCAAGTCGATACATTATATTGCAAATTTTTTGTTTTTACTTAAAGTAAATTATTACTACGTTTGATAATTAGCTAAATTATCACTGTGAATAGTAATTAGGGCTCAAGATATTGTTATTTCTGAATTTTCTCAAATTTCTAACAAAAATGTCAAAATTCAAGTAATAATAGACAGATTTCAAACTTCACTTTTCTTCTAGCACATAACAAGGAAAACCATTGTTTGAAGTACAATTTCTAGGATGAAAAGGACCTACACTTTTAATTGCAAGTTAAATCTCATGCACCTTTAAATATATTTCCTCCAAAGTAAAATTTTGTTTTGAATTATCACTAGAAAAGATAAAAAAAATTTCGTATACTACCTTAAGCATTAATTGCTTATTTTTAAATTATTTTTTTAAAACCTAATACCGAGCATCAATTAATAATAATAATATGATAAAATAATGTGTATAATTTATAATAAATTAAATATTCAATAAAATAATAATCTCAAAATAACTAAATCTAACATAAATAATATATATATAACTAATATCAGCATAACTTACTTCATGTCATATGCCCTAAAATGAGTTTAAACTAAAATAAAGTATATATATACATACATATATATATATATATACACACACATATATATAACTCACACACATACACACAATAGATTGCTTCTATAACTCATTAACACGCACCATTAACCACAGTTTCAATCCTTATTCTTCACTATCATCTCTTATTTCCGTTGCTCCTATAATCATTCATTTTATTAGGACCAACCCGAAAATTATAAATTACTC
>JBDJHY010228276.1:0-11071 GCA_039654485.1 Withania somnifera
GAAAATCACCCAAAAATGATTACATGCTCCCCATTATACACATATTATTAGTATAGTGCAAATCAAGAGTCATTTGCATCATATTGAGATGATGAAATTAATAATAGAGAACTAATTTTATTGTGACCCATAGAGCAAATTAAAATGATTGTAGGAGAATATTCTTATTGTATCCTTATGTCCTAGGCAAGTTATGTTCTTTAATTATGATTATCGACAACAATAATAATATATTTAGTGTAATTTTACTAATAGGGTCTAGAAAAAATAGAATATCATTAGACCTTATTCCTATCTCGTGAAGGTAGAGAAACTGTTTCTAAAAGACCACTTTTCTTTAGGCATAATACATAAACATGATTTTTAACTTGGTCTCAAACCATAATTTATAACGTTTGACTTTGAGTGTGTATAAACAAGTACATAAACTTGTATAAAGTTGAGCAAATAGACATACACCATATTCACGTTACCTAATACACATAAGACGCTACGTAGGATGCGAAATTGTCATATAAAATGCCTCGTAGGACGTGTTTCGACTTGTTCAACTCTATATAAGTTTTAATGCCTACTCAAGCATATTCAAAATTAAAGATTATAGATATAATTTAAGACCAAAGTAAAAGATATATGTGACCAATAGCTTTATTTGTCTTATATTTTCTCCTAGTTCAAAATCAAATTTTTTTTTTCCAGATGGTGTATTGGTGTTATGTCAGCCTATCAGAAAATATCTCATAATCAACCAGTTCTTGTCTGAAATGGGAGAGCTGTTCCCTTATCTTTTGGTCATATGTTTGAATTATTATTAAGTATTCTTTGTATGGTAAGAATTTGAATGAAAAAAAAAAAAAAGATTGTTTAGGACAGCGTATACTAAGCTCCTGCTATGCGTATAGTAAAATTTTGAATAAATTGGATAATTTTAATATAAACCATATATATGTATTAAGATTTTCATTAAATATGTGGAGTATTTAACTTCGAATTCAGTAACCAAAACAAAACAAGGTATGATGTCCGTGTTCAGTAATGTAGGTGGATGTAGAGTATTGATTCTGGATTCATCTGAAATTTTTAGTACTAGAATATAAATGTATATATAAATATTTACGAAAATTTTAACAACACAGTAGATATAATCAATTTCATAACTAAGTTCAATTTTAAAATCTTAAAGATTGAACCCATAAAATTTAAATAAATTTTTTTTATAAAATGGCCAATAATAAAATATTGTCTAAAACTTATTTTTGTATTTTCATAGTCCAATTTAAATTTGTTCGTATGTTTAAAGTAATATTTTTTGTATATATATTTCTATACAATATTGTATATTACTGTATAAGCAAAATAATTTTTTATTTTTTTTTCGGTGTTTTGCTTCTTCCTCTTTATTTTATATATGCTTGTACATATACATACACTTTTTAAACATTGTATATATATACATATATATATATATATATATATATATTTGTATAATTAAGTTTATTACTATATTATTTTTTAAAAAAAAAATAAAAGAAATGGATTTGCTTGGACAACTTAACAAAAACTAATCTTTTATTGAGCCATAGTTTATTTAAAAAAAAATTGAAATGTTAGTCATCTTTTCCAAAATAATACTTTCAGGGGCTACAAAACATAATTTTTTTCAGGTTTAAATTATTTATTAATTTTTATTCTATACAAACTCAAAATATGTAAACTTCAAATTTTGAAACCGCAGAGTCGTCTATGTATAGTCTACTAGTTTTATGGTCACTTTTATTTTATGAGACGAGAAGAATATATGTGCACTTGGAAAGGCCACTTGAGAAACTAACAATGTTATATCAACTTTATTTTTAATTTAAACAAACACATATGATTCTCATTAAAATATAGTGAAAGTTCGTTTTCAAGTGCCACTTGATTGAATGCATATTCATTTTAATTGCTCTCATCGTTTTAAAAAAAAAAAAAAAGGCCCATTTTTTTCTTATCGATTTTTAAAAAATGACTCTTTTCATATTTAGAAATACTTTAATTTTAACTTTTCAGTTGACATGTTTAAAATTATAAAATTAAAAAATATTTTAATACATTTAATATAATTCTAATTTGAGATTATAAGATTCAAAAATCTTTTTAATTTTTAAAATTTTATTTTAAATTAAAAAGGATCAAACTTTTTAAAATGAAGGGAGTGCTTGGTTGTCATAATACATGACTATTCCTTTTGGAGTCCTGCCAAACCATACATTTGCACGTAATTCCTTTCACCTAACTCTGCATGTCTGTCCAATTATTTATTTATTTGTGACAGAATTAGAATATTTGCTAAAAATAATTAAATATATGGAAAAAAAAGAAGATTTAACATAAAATGTAGGTATATAGTTTTGTAATAGAGTATAGATAGAGAGATATGAGTGAATAGTCAACAACATATTTAAAGTAAAAAATGTGTAGCAAAATACGCATAAACTATATATCATATATATATATATATATAGTTCTTCCTAATAGAGAGTTTTAGGTATCAGAATTTATTAAACATAATTAAATAC
The DNA here is from genome assembly GCA_039654485.1 of Withania somnifera. Taxonomy (NCBI): domain Eukaryota; kingdom Viridiplantae; phylum Streptophyta; class Magnoliopsida; order Solanales; family Solanaceae; genus Withania; species Withania somnifera. The sequence goes on from JBDJHY010228276.1 coordinate 2,559, forward strand.
ATAGAGAAGTCAAGAAAATTTTACATTAATGTATGTACATAAGTTTTGTATATTACCTATCCACATATATATAGTGCGACTTCCTGGTAAATAAGCGTAGATAGACATCCATTAGTCAAGGATGACTCTACTATTGAATTCGACCATGAATTTGCAAGATCAACAAAATCGAGAGTTTCAAGATCAATTATTTATGTATGTAAAAAATATCAATCAAGTTATATATAAATTTCAGAATTGACTTGATTCATGGTCACAAACATTTAAATTCTAAATGTACTCTCACTCATGATATTATTCTCCGATCTCCTATTATACGTTTAATATTGATATTTTTTTCTCAATTCACTATCATAACACCACTCCATGACTCATTAAATATTGGACATTTAACTTGGAGATCGAACAATATAATACTGTGATTTAATATTAGATAAATTAAGAATAAAATCAAGTCTACTTTTGACATTATATAATAAAAAATGTAATTAAATTAAGAAAACATAATAAAACAATAAATCCATTTTCTTAGTAGAGTAGACCACTCTTAACAACATGATATAGAAAGTGCACTCACTCAACAGAGGGTGCTAGGGTAGTTTCTTGATCAACTTTATGAATGAGAACAAATTAAAAGATATAATAAATAAGCAAGAGCAACGCTTTATATGAATTATCACTATTTTCTTTAAATTCAATTCATGCTAATTATTATCACATTGAATAAATATTATTAGAATTCATGAGTTAGACAAATTTTATTTTTGGTCATTGACTTCTGTAATCCTCTTCTTTTATCTAAATTTGAAATCAATAATATGAACAAGTTTACGAGGTCAAAATTTCAAATAAGAATAAGATGAAAGTATAATTAATACGCCCATATAAGATATATAATGCTCCAGCCAAAATTTTTATTTAAAAAAAAATTAAAATTTAAAAAATAAAAACGCAAACTAGTCGAACCCCAAAGGAGATTCGACGTCTACTATAAAGACATGAAAAATTAATGTTAATTATATATAATATGGCATAATTTTCTGCCACGACCCCCTGCCAACAAAATGGCTCCGCCACTGAAGGGTGGAGCCATTTTTATGAAGGATGATCACGTGCATATACTTATTAAAAATTATATTATGTATATATATTAAATATTAGCTATTATGAGTGAATAATTAATTTACACATCATTAATAAAAGAATTGCATACTGTTGGTGAAGTTTCCGGCTCCGTAACTAACTAATTAACACATCTTTAATAATATAATTAAAAAAAGAATTGCATACTGTTCGTGAAGTTTCCGGCTCCGTTACTCAATGGGGAGAGCATTGTTAGGTGGTGAGTGGGTGATTTGGGTAATGAAGTACTATGAAAAAACTAGGGAGTTCTTCGTGTGTCTCATCATCAGAACTACTATGTATTTTGAGACTTCAAGAAAAGTTTGTCTCTACTTGTCTTATATAATCTTAAGGTTGTGGCTCATATTTATTTGCTAACTATTTATTAGCTTTTGATCCACTTGTTGCTAATCTATATCCACTACTTTATTAGGGAAAAAAAAAAGAATTCTTATATTATTAATATAACACAGAAAATTGATGACTAGTTATCCAAAAAGTAATTCCAAATCTCATAGATAGCAATTTAGACTCAATTATGCCCCACCAAATTAATCAATTAATTAATTAATTAGGAGTATTATTTAATCCCATTGTTGTTAGATCCCTCACTATACCACGTCTCTTTGGTGCAATAGCAACTTCACAGTCCAGATAAGAACTAATAAGAGAAAATATATATAAATTTAACCAAGAAATATTAAATAAAGGTTTCATGCACAATTTTTCAATCAAAAAGTTGTTGAATTTTCTTTAAGTATAGAAAAGTTATTAAAAGAACTTAACAAATGCATTAACATGATGCTTAGACAAAGCTGAATGATTTGCAGTTATATAAACAAATTGCTTGGTGATGTCCTATAACACTTGGACAAAGTAGTGATTTTTTATTATAAAAAAATAGTTCAGAGAAATTATACAATACCTAGCAACGTTGAGCGATTCTTTTGTTATAAATTTTAGTTTACTGATTTAAATGTAATAAAATAAAAGTTAAGTGACTGGTCTCGAAATTATCCTAGTTTTTGACACTCTCAAGTGAAGCTTACCTATACTAAAAGGTAACATTTTATAACAAGTTCAATAAATCATGATAATATAGTTAGTGTTTTTGATAGTCTCTTAGCTTTAAATAAATATAGTTAAAGTAGGATTAACAAAAACATAACGATAGCAAAATCAAATAACAAGACAAATAAGCAAATGAAATAATAATTATTTGGTTTAACTCAATTCTCAAAGTTAATTTTTTGAAAATAATTGTCTAAGTCACATTAAAAAAGTCCATGAACCAATGTCGACATAGGGCTAGACTCAACCACAAAAAGTAATTTAAGGGAAGGAGAAGATTATTCATGTCATTTAAAGAAGCGTAGGACCTCATGCAGACCTTACCGCTGACTCAATATCTTAAAAGTTAGCTCACCCGAAGAATTGTCTGAGACATATTAAGAAACCTAAGGATCCCATGTAAATATTGGGCCTAACTCAATCGTGTAAGTCAAGGGTGGAGAATTGTTGTGTCAGTATCTATTGGCATGTCTTATATGTACAGAGGTTAGAAGTGATATCAATCAACCACTATCTCTAGACTTTGGTAAGTTATTTAAAGAAAGCCAAGGAATCCTGAACCTCAAAAGTTAATTTAAAGGGATAGCATTGTTCTATTAGAAAAGTCGTCGACCCCATATAAATATTAAGCCGAATTCAAACTCTTAGCTCAAAGAAGGAAAGATTGTTTAAGCCATTTTAAAATGAGGAATCAAGACACCAAAGAACCTTAAGATTAATTTAATTTCAAAAATTAATTCAACAATAAAGAATTATCCAAGTCATAAAAAGCATAATAGAAAAGCTCTAGACTGACTTCATCACCAATGTGATAGATATTCATCTTCATCAATAAGTATCCTATCCCGGATAATTGAAATCTTGTTGTTATTTTTACTTATTTATTTTAGATTTTACATGTGTTTTTAAAATAACAATTAACATGAAAAAAAAATTTATTTTCATTTCTTAATATTTTAAAATGTCAAGAAAAAGTAAAATTTATTTTTGAAATAATAGTCGAGTAAAAGTGAAAGGAGAGTATTATTTTAAGCTCTATAATTAAAGTCCGAAGCGTATTAATAGTGTGATTAAAATTAAACGTGTAACGCTAATTAGCTAAGTGATTCTTGAGTTAGGTTTATTGTGTTTAATCCAATGAAAGAAGTGCATAAGCATACGACTCAAATTCTTGTTACTTGTCTAATCCTCCTAGAATTAACATCCATTACCAAGCTTTCGTTAAATAAATAAATTATTATTTTTAAAATAAAAAGTACCCTTCGACGAATCTACTAATCCAGCTAATGAATGAACATGCTAAAATTAGAGGCTACGTACATAAAAGGGTTATTGAAATTTTGCTTTTAATTGGTGAAAACGTGTAATCAACACAGTAAGTAAGAAATGGATGTGTACATTTTGCGACTTTGGGATAATTTCAGACTTATGTTAATTGGTTGAGAACTTGAGTCAATTTCATTAAAAAAAAGTTATATTTTTAAAAATCATTTGGAATCTATTTTTTGAGTAGTTCGGATTTAAATTCGAGTCACATACGACTGATTTAAATTAAGATTATATGTTAATCAAAAACTATTTATTCAAAAAATTTAAATCAAGAATTTATGAGTAAAGATGAACAAATAAATTTCACACCTACATAGAAAAGATATAGTTAAAAATACGAAAATACTGCTATACCAAAAATAATTAATGTTTATATAAGAAAAGCAGAATTAACTGCGAGAAAAAGCGTGAAACTGATGATAATTTTTACTATTTAGAGCCAGAATTGTATTGAGGTCCGGGGCGTATTATCACTATTTTCTAAGACTGTATGGTCTGGTAGGTCGGTTTTCATATGTTAATGGCTAAATAAATTAAAATTGGTATAAATGAAACTTTCCAATAGTTAATAATAAGTGATTTTTTACTTGTTTTAGACACGATTGAGTTTCGGGCACCCGCTACATCCTCTTCTACTTATTTTAGATCAGGTTTCACACCCCCGCACTGGGTACTGTCACTTGCTATTACTGATGGCATTTTCGGTTCAGGCAGTGAGGCTTTTCTGACTATACCACATTTATTTACTTGATATTCTGATTGTTGAGATACCATGATATTGTGGCACCGGATGCTGAGGTACTGCGATGCCGTGAAACATTGTGATTTGAGCTATTGAGCTACTGTGATACTGAGGCACGAGATCACTGAGTTGCTAAAGATTTTACGTGGTTGGTACATCTCCACGGACATTGCAATTTCGAGAACAGACACACCGGAGGAGGGTTCTACGGTGAAACATATGTATTCTGGGAAAGTCCTTCCATATGTCTGCCTACTAGGACTATGGGTATCGAGGAGGAGCCTACACATGAACTGTTGCATCATCATTTGTGTGTTACTTTACTGCACTTATTTTCTATATGGACTCTCTGGTAGTATGGGATGTTGGAAGGGTGAGTGTGCCTTGTTTGTAATCTTCCATTCTTATGGGGGTTTGGATGGGTTTTTACATGTATTTACCGTTACTTGTAGTTATCGTAGATAACTGTAATTTTTATTTATTGATCATCCTCACCTAGTGGGTTTATCTATGTGCATTTGTGCTTATCATATCCTTCTCCATCCATGTCATTGAGGCTACACTGTCCCTTTTTCTTTGGTCTTTCTTGCTAACTTTTATTACCTACTTCCTTATTATTACTATTGTATTGGTGTGAGGATCCCAGATATATCTTACTTTCTTTACTTGAGTTCTTTTTCTCTGATCAGCGAGGTTATCTGTCTTACTAGCTGCTTTCTTGCTCCTTTCTATATAGCTAGCTTTATGTATTGTTTGTATTTGCTTCTGTGACCTACTTTCTTTACCTCCCTATTATTTGATGTCATTATTTTTGCTATATGCTTGATGAGCCTTCAAATTCCACTGATATTTGTTATTTCGATAACTTATATTCATATTGCACTTAGACAAAAAAAATTAATTGATATAATAAAAAGAAAACAAGACACTTGTTATAACTTATAAGCATCTAAACAAATCAAGGTCGACAACAAAAGGTGTTGGTGCAATATTCTTGAAAGTGTACTAAAAGATGTGCTCTCTTTGTTTCAATTTAATTATATTAATTTATTTGGATGCAAAATTTAAAAAATAAACAAAAAGTATGATTGAATTTTGTGATATTTTGTTAAATTAATTTTTTTTTTCCTCTTTCCTAACTGCAATCGTAAAATCACGAAAGAAAGTTAGTTTCACTTTTTTCATCCTGAGGCATATTAACGTTTTCCAATTCAAAAGGGAAAGATCCAAGAGGAAAGGGATAACTTGTTCTCTTGATCTCATCTTTATTGGAGTGACTATGTTATCTCAAGTTACATTAGTTTGCAACTGGTAGAATATAACTATGTTGTGACGTTTTAATAATTAAACATATAAGTTTATGATAATATATATATATATATCATCTAATTCACTTCTTAATTTTAAAGATAATGCATTTAGTAGTGTTGTTCTTTTTTAATTATATAAAAGTGCACTTTAGTTGGGAAATCATGAATACCGTACAATAATGCCCTTGACACCAAAAGGGCAGTTATGCCCAATAATGCATAGACTAATATTTATCGTAAGCCTGCAAAATTATAATTTTTTTGTTTTGGAGTCCAAAAAATATTGTATGAGTGTCATGATTCCCTCTTTCAATTAGTATAAATTCAATGTTAACAAGGTAATTACTTAGGCAGACAAATAAGTCATGATAATCATATTAATTATAATTTTGAAATTATAAATTTTAGATTAATTTATTTCGTTTTAGAGATGGAATGAAATTCCATAATCTCATATTGGGTGGCCAGAATAACTTGAAATATTCCAAAATTAAATTTGAGATAAAATTTATACTGTGTTTGGATAAACTTATATTGTCTATTGGTATAAATTTATCCAAAATACAGTGTTGGAATATTCCTCCTTATTCCGTGTACCAAAATACTCCTAACAAGCTTCTCAAAAAAGAACATTCATATACCTTAATTAGGGACATGCACATATCAAAATATTTTTTTTATAAAAAATATAACATAAATTCATATGATACTTATATTTTAGCTTGATAAAATAATTTTTCTCGATACAAATTCTTAATTTCCTTTGATCAAAACTTAATATATGCTTCATGGGTTTGACAATGACACTCATATATTAGTGGCATTTTCAGTAAGATCCATTTTGGACTACTTATTAAATAGGAAACAAAAAAAAAAAAATCTTATGGTGTTACGTGTTACTTAAGTTTGAATGCTTTATTGCAATTTGCTAAATTTATATAAAAGTTTGAGGTTCAAAAATTGTCAACTTTGTCCGAAGATTTCTGAGTAGCTTTATTGCAATTTGCTAAATTTATATAAAAGTTTGAGGTTCAAAAATTGTCTACTTTGCCTGAAGATTTCTAACTCAGTGGCGGAGTCCGAATTTTTACTAAAATAATTTAAAATTTAAAAAAGTAAATTTGTGACGTAGCCAAATTGAGTTTGACATCTGCTATATATAAATAAAAAATAATATTAACCATGTATAAGTAGTATTCTCTCCGCCCTATTTTATGTGACAACTTTCAAATTTCGAGATTCGAACAAGTCTATCTTTGACTGTAATTTTTTCATATAATGTATCAATATTTTGAATTGTCAATTATTGTGGCTTATAGTATTTTTTACGTAGTCTTCAATACATAAATTTTATTCCAAAAATCTCAAAGATTTCATGCTCAAAATCACGGTCAAACTTAAATTTTTTGCTCTCAAAAAATAAAAAATATCACATAAAATGAGATAGGAGGAGTATAGTTTTCTACGAAAGAGATTCTAAAGACACTGGCAAAATTTAAGTTAAAATTATTGAATTTTATCTAAATTGAAGTGACAAAAAGAGAAAAATAAAGGAAGAAATACACATACAATGTCTTATAACCTGAATGGATGACTTTAACCAAATCCAGAAAGATGTATTAATGGATGACAAACATAGGAAAGAAAAAGAAGAGGACAATGTTGAAGGATAAAGAAAGAAAATGACAAGACATGGTAATCCTCCTTTATTAATTTCTTCTTTTTCTAGCAATGAATTTTATCCATTATTGCTTTAATTTGATTATCAAACAATCAACCAAGAAAGGATAACGAAAAGTTAGAAGGGTAAAAAGATGACCAACTTGTTATTGCTAGGTAAGGAATTAAGGAGAATCCACGGCATTCAGAAGCGGATTCAAATTTTAAACTTGTGAATGACTTTGTTAGGATCCAAACTCATAATGCATATTCTGCTTGAGTCTAAGATCGCACAAATTTGTCTTGCTATATATATTGAGTTTAAAAAGACGTACGTACCATATACACTTGAGTCATTTTGCAAGCCTTATAATAAAGCTAGATAGCTAGCACTTTATATCACTTTTCTGTCTGAGTCTGACCTGAAGTGATGTACATTTCTATCTTTGGAAACTTTCAATCCTAAAAGCTTACAAGTTCTACTTGAAGAGCATCACAAACTTAAACAATTTTTGATAACTTAACGTGAAAATCCCAATATTTAGTAGGGATAGCAGTCCTGTGTTTCTCAAAAAAATAATAGTTCAAATGTGTTTTCACTACATAATAGTTTAAATATGTTTCTCAAATAATTAATAATTTAGATGTGTTTTTTACACTTAACTCGAAGTTCATCTGAATCAATCGATGAAGAGTTGCATCCCATAATTCAATATACATAAAAGTTTCACCGTAAAACATAAAAAAGAAAAGGTTCATCAATATTTGCTACTAAAGTTAGTATATCAAAGCCAACTATATATCAACACAAAATAGTTACGTGAATAGAGAGATCATTTACTTGATAAATATTTATTTATATTCAGTATTTATGTCAAATCAACTAATAATAAATCTTCGTAATTATAAGTTAAAATAAGAATATAACCCAATACGAACAAGTATTTACCATTTTACTCTGTCATGCTTTATTATATTGTCTGTTGCCTTATTTCTAAATGTAGCCCATGATTCAGAATTTTAAATTTATAAAATTGAAATTTAAGGAAAGATAATTTAATCATTTATTTTGTTAAATTATGTATAGATATATATTAAGTTAAATTTTTTGACATATATATGGGGTTTTGACATAAATTGATGGATTCTATCGAGAAAAAACTACTTTAGATAATTGTTTACCAAAAAATAATTTAAAAATATATAAAATAATATATAATTAGTGATAAAACAAAGTAATTAGCCAATTTAACCTCAAATCTAAAATCTTGATTTCGCCA
>JBDJHY010228287.1:0-11071 GCA_039654485.1 Withania somnifera
ACTATACAACCTAGCTACCCAACCCACAGATGCTATTTAGTACAGTTATTAAAGCTATAAGCCCAGAGATAGCCCCAAGGAGCCTATTTGTCATCCGACGACAAAGCACTATAATCTTACAAATATTGCTCTAACTGATATCAAATGAGCTCTGAATGATCTAAAACTTGTGTTAATGAATTTTATATGTTAATACGAGTCTAATGGTGTAATTTATACTAAATTTCAAACTGGGCTGAAAATAAGGGCTAAAGTAGGCTTGCGAGGCCCGCTTTCCAAAACTGGAAATAAATTTCACTATGGGTTCCCAACAATACCAGGAACCCTTGCTCCAAAATTAATCACAATTCGAGCGCGGGAAGCGCTTCAAAACAACCCAAGAAGATTTAACCCTAAAGGGGTCAAAGGTTCAATCTTTATGGATTTAACATCGGAATTTTTGTGTAATAATAATTCTAGGATCAATATATATTATATTTACAAAGAATTACTCGAAAGTTTACAGATTATGGAAGGATTCCATTATGTTCAACTTATGGTGCCATTAATGGTGGAAACTAAGAATTTCAAGAATTTAAAATAGAGAACAAAACTTACCAATAGCGGAAAATGATGTAAGAAATCTTCAAAAACATTTTCATAAATCTTGACGGAATTCCCTAGCAAAAATCGTATAAGGAAAAGAGAAGAAATTAGGAAAAAGGTTGAAAAATAAATAGAAAAATCGAGTTTTTTCTCTTTTAGCTGGCTGTGATAGGGCGGGTTCGTGCTAATTAAATTTTTTTACTGCGATTACGCTCCAAGAGCGCAATCACGCTTATTGAAGAAAATCTGCAACTGAAGAATTTTCAAAACAAAGGAACAAAATTAAAACAAAGTCTAAATTTGACAAACCATATATGTTTTTTAAGCAGAAAACATACTACGGACTCAACAAAATAGACAAAAATGACATAGGAGGTAGTTTGAGAAAATTAGACCCCCTATCAAGCCTTAACCAAAGCTAAAAAGCTTTTAACTTACCACAAAATGACTCGAATCTAGCAAGAACATCTTGGGAAGCATACCAAGGGTTAACCTAGCTTAAGTGCACCATTCCGGAGCTAATGGAAGCGTCAGAATTCCAATCCAACACTCCAAACATCAAATTACCACTCAAGCTCCTCTTTAGGCCATAAACTTAACTAAAATCTACAATTTCACATAACTGTCAAATGAAAACTCCAAACCACAAACTTAAGGTCAATCTTGACTTTGTTTGGTATTCAGGAGCTAATGGAACTGTCAAAATTAAATTCCAAGATCGTCTTAAAGGAAAGTTGACTTTAGTCAACGACTACTTAGTTTTAGACTCTAAAATAGGAAACTTGAGATATTTCTCAACCGAGTCATCAGGGATCCAAATTGTCAATCCTAGCAAGTCATAAATGGCTTAGGGAAACTACAAAAATACTCTAGATTGCAAAACATCATGTATTTATCATAAATGACCATGTGAGTTATATAATCGATACTAGAAAACCAAACATCTACACATCAATACGATTCTAATGATATATTTTATTTTGAATTCAGAGCTAGGCCAAAATTCAAGCGTAAAATAGGCCCGTGGACTCATTAACCAAAATCAGAAATGAAATTCACCTAGGAGTTCCTCGCAGCACCAAGAAATCATGCTCATAAAATGAGCATAATTTGAGTGGTATTTGGGCTCAAACTGCACAGAGAGGAAGAAGATGAAGTCGCAAAACTTTACAAAAATCGCAAAAGTCAAATGGAGGATTACACGGAAAATTACATATCATAAATGATGATAAAAAAATTACCAAGGTGAAATATGCCTCACAACCACCAGGAACACCAATCCCCTACCATAACTTAAGAATTCACAAAGAGTCAGCAAGGTCCATTAATAAAGGATAAATTCTATAGCCATGAGAAATTCAAGGTAAAAATACTTACCAAATGCTGAAGAAACCGCAACAATCTTACCAAGAAGAACTCTACCAAGACTAGAACTAATTTTCATGGGAACTTCTATGCCTAGAGAGAAGGAATTTAAGTGAAAGTAGTGGAGAAAATTCCTTACAAACTAAGGAGAAGAAATATATATTCTCTCAACCTTATACCATCAAGATCACATGGCTAGGTGTTTGCAAGGTTGGAGCTTTCAATGGTTCTTGATCATGAAGATCAAGCTCACGATCACGTAGAAGGATACAATAGAAGGTTACAATAGCGACAAAACATTTCACAATTGTGATGAGGGATAAGGAATACCTTCACGATCGCGACAAAGGTCAATGAGATTGCAATAAAAGAAAGCCAATGACCTTCTCAATCATGAAGAATAGATTGGACCTTCACCTGAAGCCAAAAACTAGCAAAACAAAAGTCCTTGATTACAACAAAAAATTGGTTTAGAATCCGATAAACGTAAACCAATTATGCTAACATATCAAAATTGACATTTTGAACTCAATAAAAAGTCAAAATTTAGGTACAAGGAAAACAAATCACATAAAACCGACCAACACTTTAAAATAATTCTAGTTACCTTGGGAAGCAAACAAACATACTACCTAACCCAAACTCAGCATTTTAGAGTTGATGGCATAGTTAAGTTTCTAATTGTATGCTTGAATCATCAAATGTTGATCGAAGTCAAACATTTAACTATCGATCGATTATTATCTCTCAAAATGACATAAAATTGCATTGAAAGCTCCTAACTCAAACCTGGATCCACCTAGACCAAAATACACATTCTAAAGCTAAAAGAAATGTTGACATTTGATTTTGAGGTCATCTTGAAGGAATGTTGTTTAAATTCAATGATTATATAAGTTCAGGATCAAAAATAGGGAAAATGATATAACTCTCTATTGAACTATTTTTCCCGACAATTCATAAATGACCTGGGGCAGCTATCGAAATGCTCTTGAATTCAAAAAAACACGTAGACACAAAAATGAATATAAGGGTCATTATATTATCCATTACTAAACTGGGACTTTCATCCTTAAAGGTTAAGAAAAACAAGGGACAAGGTACCTGAAGGCTCAAACAACTATAAATACTGCAACCACATCTCACTCTTGATCTTCCACACAGCCTTCTCAATTGTGTGGTGCCTCTACTGGACCTTAACAATAGGTATCTCTCTGGACCTTAACCTTTAACATCCCTAGCTAAAACGACAACCAAATCCTAATCTAATGACATACTCTTATCTAGATTTTACTGAATCCTAATGTTACACATGCAACTCATATGAAATATAATAATGTATAATTGACATACGAAATACCAGATGTATAGCTAAAAACATAGAAGAAAGATTTAACTAATAATACACATCATCAACCCTCTAAATAATCTCAAACAACCTAATATACATAGGGCTAAGCTTACCATGTCTAGTAAATCACATAACTCCAGCATCAATGAAACTTGCAGTAGCACCTGTTCACTGGAAACAAACTCTAGGGCATGAGCTTTGTGATTTGTGTAGCTCTTCTTCCTACTCTTCTCTTCTCGTAGCCTATTCTATATCATATAAACTCGATCAAGATAATCACAGAGCAGATCTTTACCCTGAATTATTGCCTTTAAACTATCAAACAACCTTATTGGCAACCTGTTACGCCTATGATATAGTGCCTCAAATGGTTAATATGAATCCTAGAGTAGTAGTTATTATTATATGAAAACTCTACCAAGTCCATATGTTGGTTTCACAAACCCTCAAAATCCAACATAAGAGCCCTCAAAATGTCCTCTAAGACCTGAATAGTTCTTTCAAACTGGCCTTCCATCTATTGGTGAAATACTATAATAAGTTGAACCTTTATACCCATTTCCTACTAAATATTCCTCCAGAATGGGGATGTAAACTGAGTGTCATAGTCTAGATAATAGATACTGGAATCCCATGTAACCAAAAAACCTCTCAGAGGTATATCTGAGTTGATATCTCTGCATTTTAGGATGGACAAAATGGAATAAAATGCACAAACTTGGTAAGCCTATAAATAATAACCCAAATAGAACCATAGTCTCTAGAAGTGCATGGAAACCCTGATATGAAATACATAGTCACTTTCTCTACTTCCAAATAGAAATAGGGAGTCTCTACAATAAACCACCTGGTCTCTATTGCTCAGAACTCACCTGCTAATAGTTTAAACACAAAGACATAAACTCCATAATATCCATCTTCATCCTACTCCACCAATAAAACTACCTCAATTCCTGATACATAATAGTTGTGCTTGAGTAAATAGAATATTTAGAACTGTGAGCCTCATACAAAATGAACTAAACCAAAACAATCAACCCTTAATACATAAATATGACTACAAACTACATAAGATAATCTAAATTAATAATGTCCCTAATGGACTCACCAAGAAACATTTTATCATGAAGGGCACTCAATTGCTGATCCTCAAATTGATGTCGCCAAATCTAATCAAGTAAAGAAGACCGTGCCTCAACATAGGCCAAAACCTTCCTAGAGTATGATAAGTCCAACTTAAACAACTTGTTAAATAAAAGTTAAATTTCTAAAGCCAATGGTATCTCTGAGATTGATAATGAAGCTAAATTACCCATAATAACTACTTTCTATCTCAAGATGTCTATTACTATATTTACCCTTGCTCAGCTGGTATAGAATAGCAAGACCGTAGTCCTTTAGTAGCTCAGTCCATATCAGCTGCCTCAAATTGAGCTACTTCTAGCTCATAAGATATTGAAATAAAAATCTAGTAGTGATCACCATATAGGTAATGCCTCAGGGTCTTAAGTGTAAAAACCATTGTCACTAACTCTAAATTATGAATAGGGTAGTTGCGTGATCCTTTAGTTGCCTCAATTCATATACAATAACTTAGACTTGCTTCATCTTTACACACCCTAAGACAACACCAGATGCATCACAATAACCAGAAAGTCTCTTGCCCTCTACCCAATGTCAAAACTTATTCTTACAACTGATTTCCTAATATGAGGAATTTCTCTATAGACTATTCAATGGGTTGCTATAGTTTTCAAAGGTTGGATGTTTTTTGAGTTGTAATTATTATCTTTGTTATATCTATTCAATCATACTGATTTATCTTCCCTCGTAGTTCAGGGTATGTGGTTAAGGTTTTCCTTGTGACGTAGTTTAGTCATATACAATATTATTTGCTATGGTATTAGGCCTAGGTGTCTATTTTTACATAAGTATTTGGAGAGTTTGTATGGGCTGTGATTATATATTGAGTGGTCATACATTTGTTTGGAGCCTCGCTAGAGTTTGATAGCATAATAGTGGTTGCCTAGGTTTTTCAGATTGCACCGCTTGAATCTAATATGAGGTGTGTTATGAATATTAGACCGAGTGGTTTGATAGCTTGAGATCATATTAAGGGAAACTTGAGTTTCTAAGATTCTTTAGGACTAGATTTGGATGTGTTATCTTATGGATATGTTCTTGTTCTTAAGTATTTGTGGAATACTTATTTTAGATTTCTCTTCGACCATCTTTGCGGTGTTATATTTAGATGAGCATTTGGTCTTTCTAGAAAGAATGGCTCAACTTCGGTTATGATATTTCTTTAAAGGGACTTGTGATCTTTCCAAGATGGCTTTCTAAAAGAGTTGGTTTTCTGGTGTCCTATAGTAAAGGCTCCCTAGTAGGACCTTCTTATCTGAGAGGTTATTATTGGTAATTTTAAGGGTCTTGTGGGATTTGTTCCCCTTAGTTGTAGTATGAGAGCTTATTCTACCCTTATCCATTTTGACTTTTGAAGATGAAAATCCTCTTTAGTAGTGGATGATGTAAACACCCTTCCAGTCATTTTCACTTTTGTATATTTGCTTATACTTTAGAGCCTTCCAGTTCATTTATGGTCTACATGGACCAATTATTTTATTCTTCCATGGTTCAATTAAGAGTAATCTTGAATTCCTTATTTTAGAGATTGAACTTAGGTAATCGTTGACTTTACTCAACATTCACTGCAAATAATATCAAAATTAAATCCTGATAATTCCATTAGCTTTAGAGCATAAATTTTGGTCTAGTTTGACCCTTGGTTTGGGATTAGGGTATTTTAGTGTAATTCTATCTTGTTTGACGAGATAATAGTTACCTGGAAGATGAATATTTGACTTTGATTACTTTTGATGATTAGGAATTAGATTAGAAGTTCGACTATGATGTCAGCTTTGAATTCTTAGTTTAGTTTAGGTAGTGTCCTCATTCTCTTCCTAAGGTGTTCGAGCTTACTATCAGTTATTAAAAGGTTTATGTGTTTTTTTTATTTTGAGTGTTGACTTGGTTAACGTTTATCCATAATGACGTTATACAAAAAATTTGATTGTACCATTGAGTTTGGACTGTCATTTTTTATATGTTATTACTATTGATTTGTGTGTATCGGACTCCAAACCCAGTATAAGAGGTTAGCAAAGTTATCAATAATTACTAGTTTTGCAGCTATTGCAGCTTCTAGTGCATGCCATAGTTTTTCTTCGAGGTTGTAAAGATATGGCACACAATCACAAAGTTCCTTGCCTTTGCACATTGCAATTGTGATGCCTTTTGTCGCAGTCGTGATCCTCTGTTCTATTGTACTATGTAATCAGTATTACAATGACCAAAAAGCTCTAGCCATGTGATCTTGTAGGATTGCTACTGGGCAATATACATTGTTCTTTCATCTAAAATATATACCAAATCTATATTATTTTGTCTCTCTAAACTTTCTCTAGACCTTGTTATAACTTGGAAATTATACCAATCTTTGGGAAATTACTCCTTGGTCTCAATCTTGCATTTCCATCACATTCATTGTAAGTATTCTCATCTTAATTTTATCATAACGATGGCAAATTCTTCATATTTTATTACTTAACTAATTATTGATGATTCCTCCATGCTATTTGGTTTATGCTAATTGCGGGCACTCTTGGGAGTGTATTTTACTCTTCGATTGATTTTAACCCTCATTCACGGTATGTAACTTTTTGTTCTTCATTTATCAAATTTTGTGAAGTTTTGTGCTATTATTCTCTTCTTCTCCAGACAATTTTGAGCCTAATTCTAACTCGAATTATGAGTTCCTAGTGTTGCTCTTTATTCCAAGTCTAGTTAGAGGTTCTATCGGCTTATTTTGGACCTGATTTTTAGTCTATATCCAAATTTGATACAAAATATAATTTTAGATCCATATTAATGTTTTTGACTCCCAATTTTTACCCTAACTTCCTTGTGTAACTATTCAGTTTTCAGTTTAAAAAAGTTTTGGAAATTGATTTATAAAACTTAAGAAATATTTTCTCAAAATTAATCACAGGCCTACTTTCCAAAATTATTGGCACCATCATAGAATGTACACATGGTATAAAAATTATGTCAATCCATTCAAATATGGTATGTAAGTGAAAATTTGCAATAGGAAATGAATTTGAATTTTATGATGAGTGATCGTTGTAATCTAGTTCATATAATGTCATTCTCTGGAGCTAGAGGAAATGCATCTCAGGTACATCAATTAGTAGGTATGAGAGTATTAATATGTCAAATACAAATGTGTATATTTTTTAAAGGGAATTTAAACTATTCCTAAAAACTCTATTGAGTTTTGATTTAAGTGGCTATTGCTTTAAAAGTTACTTGAATTAAGTTGAAGTAAATAGGTTTTATACCTTTGAAACATAGTTATTTTTATTATTTTAACATAAAAGCTTGATTAATTATTTGAGAAGTTATATTAATCTCAATTCGGGTTCCATCAATGATTCGACTATTTTTCAAATTCAACCCGGCTAACTTTGCAAATCCTTTTTAACAAATTTCAGACCCATTTTGCCTTTTGTTTTTCAGTCAAAATTTGGAACTCAATTGTTCCCAAAACCTTCCAAACTTACCAGCATTAAGTTCCCCTCAAATTATACACTCCCTCAGCATTAATATCTCCCCTCACTCTCTCTCACACGCACCTAAAGAATGCTTAAATTTTTCTACGTGCCCAGCTCATTCTTCTTTTTCTCTCTCTTCATCCAAAATAGAAGAAAACAAATGAGCTTCACAGAGTTCTAATTTTCCCTCAAAACTTCACCTTAAATTAGTGAAAAACAACCTCAAATCCTTGAGTAAACGATTAGGTGGCTGTGAGAAAATACTATCGCATTACTAAGTTGTATTTTCTCTTAATTTGGTGTACGATTCTAATAATTTGGCAGCCTCTCAAGGACAATTCCTCAAAATGCTCCTTATACTTTCACATTTTGGTACGATTTAGTACCCCTTGTTGGTGTATTTTTATTAGTGGAATTCAATCCCTATAAATTACTTTTCAAATTCAAAGCCCTAATTCAGTTCCTATATAAGGTTTTTCTAGGGATTTTTTTTTTTGGGGGGGGGGGGGGGGAGCAGCCGTAATAAGATTTTCTAGGGAGGTAGATCAACCTTAGTTATCTTAGAGAGATGAGGGTTTATAGAGAGTTTTCAATAATCTCAATTCTTTTGAAAATGGGTTGATTTTCTTGTGTTTCTTAAGGTTTCTTTTGGAGGGGTTTAAGGGCCCGAAGTTTATTGTTTGGGTCTAATTTTTATGTGGATTACATATTTCTCATTAGTTATTTATGGTTTAAAAATCGACGGTTTGATGTTTATTATGTATATACTGAGTTATGAAGATTTTCACCAAGTCCGATTAGCAAAATTAGTTGGAAATCCCCTAACATCTCATCTCAATTCGGTACCCTATTAAAGGTAAAATTCGTATGTCTTTCACTCTTTTCTTCCCGCTTTTATTGAGTGTTCGACCTTGAACATGTCTCTTACTAGTTTAGATGCATAACTAGGCATATCTATATGATAATATGATCATTTCTTGCTTGTTTTTGTTTGGTTTCATGATTAATTAAAAGGTTGACATGAATTCTCCATGGATTTCTTAGGAGACGTAGTTTTACTTTTAGCTAAGATATTTGAATGATTTTGGTGAGAGGTCAGATTAATATCTTGGGTGTGTAAGTGTAGATAATTAAGTGAACTTTGGCTAGTGGACATCATTCTTTGCTTAATTCCCTTTAATACATGTTACGTCTGCCTAATCTCCTTGAAATTATGAAAATTTCTCATCTTTTTGCTTTCCTATTTGATATTTTAATGAGTTGTGGACTTCAAGGTTGTTGCTTGTTGTGTTAAATATCTAAAACTACTTTTACAGAGGGTAAAAAGACTATATTGGTTAGCGCTTTGGCTGATTTTCATGTGTATTTTGGTTAATGATAGTTTAAAGTAATATTTGGTTTGGTAAATTTCTCTTCTGTTTGAATTAGCAAGGTGTCAAGGTATTCTGGGCACTGATATGGCTGAGATTTGATTACCTGAACCTCATTATTTATGATCAAGTAAGAACCCATAGGGTTAATTATGTTTAGCCTTTGGTGAGTCTAATATTACAACATGTTGTGAAGTTTTCTCTGTTTTTCTTTTGTCTTTCCTGAGAGTTCTGATTCCTTGTTGTTTTGGACTTAGCTTTTGAGAAGTTGACTATTTGATTTAAAGTTATAGATTTGAGTCCAATAATATGATCATAAGTATTTAGCATAGGACAAAGTTGAGTTCTTCCATGTTAGGATCAGTAGGCAGTAATTGGTTTAAGTTTGAAATGGTCAATTCTTTAATTTGTGTTGATTTTGTAACTTTGGGGTCTAATCATTGTTGAACTTGGAATCTTAGGAAGACATCCTTCACACACACCAAAAATTCTCAAAGGAAAATAACATAGAACTCTCACCCATTTTCTTTTATTTTAGTGACTTTGAAAACTATAGAAGAGTTTCTAGGAATGGTTTCCTATTTAAATACATTGACCTAAGTTTAATTGAAAATTTTATTACTTTCTTGATGAATCAGGGATAATTTTCTTATGATATGGCTATTCCATCACTACTTTCTTAATCAAAATTGAATGTTATGCTATACAAAAAATTAGTGTAGAGAATTGGATATCCAAGTTAATGTTTATTACATTATATGCCTCCTCTAAACTTTTTTGCTAAGTATATGAGCATTTAAAACTTATGTGGTGTTGTTTGTGGTTACCTTCCATTTAAATTCATGAACATGTTGGTTTTAATAAGTCATAGGATGCTGTTCTCTATTACTTTTTGTTTAGGTCTGTGATGCATATAAGTCAATATTTTCTCTGTTTTGGGCATTATTTTCTTGTTAAAGAGTGGATCCTGCCTCTATGTGTGCATTTCAGTAAGTTGAGTAACTTGTCTTACAACTAGTGTCATCCCTCTACGTGTACATTTTGGTTCTTTTTCAGTTAAGCCTATTAGTATGATAGGTTAAATTATGAAGGTTTCCCTCTGTTAAACCCTATTATTTTTATAGTATTAACCTCATCCTTAAAGAACTAGTCACTAAACTCCCTTCCTTTTCTCGTTCTTTCTTGATATGCATCTATGGCAATGTTTCAAGAGTATAGATTTTTTGTAAATCATTGTGTCTGTTCTCTTCTTAGCTAATCGGTGAAGAGACTTTTTACATTGATTATTTTTAAGAGAGTCTTGTCCTTCTTGGATGTTCATTAGTTTTCCTAAAGTGAGTTTTTCATGTTGTTGTTTTTTGTAAATTGATCTAGAGCTTCTTGTGTGCAAAGGTTATTTAATTACTAAAAATGTGTTTTGAAAAGCCTTCTTCATTTCTTGAAGTCCATCTTCACAGAATCATCCTCAATGTTTTAATTCCTTCCAAGTCTACCTTTGTCAGTAATGGGTTTTTTGGATTCTTAATTGTTGGGTTTTGTGCCTGTTTGCTGAGAGCCTAAGACTATATATGTAATGAACCTTTAGGTTATTTTCATGATTTCACATTTTCTTGCATTTTAGAGCTTCCTATAGAAACCTTAAGTCATTTGTTACTTATCATAACTAGTGGTTCAATATCCAGGTCGTTCATTTGGTTGTTATATTTGTTTCCCTATTTTAGAGATTTTAGAATTTAAATCATTAACATAGTTGAAATACTATTGAGACAAACTCAAAGTTGAATTCT
>JBDJHY010228305.1:0-11071 GCA_039654485.1 Withania somnifera
TTGCATGACCACATACACTTGCGTGTGCTAGGGAGACAACAGTGGCTATTCGGGTTCTTAAGGTTCATTACAGCAGCTTAAAAATCCCAGATCTTGTTACACATGTGGTGATCTGTATATTATGAGGTTATGTCCCCATCGTGCACATATAGAGGTACAATAGTCTTCTCAAACTCCTTCTTGAGCACTTGTTACTCCAGTTAGGGGTAGGGGGAGCATAGTAGGCTTGAGGTGCACATCAGGCCGATAGAGGTGCCAGTCATGGCTTAGCTTAGTACAAAGGAGGTCGTACTCAGTGTTATGTTTCTTAGGTAGGCTTGCAAAAGAGTCACCTGATGCATTTATCACGGGTATCATCCCAGTTTTCATTGAGTTGCATCCATATTATTCAATCCAAGGTCTACATATTTATATGTGTCAACATACTTTGCTGTTGGTTTTGATATGCTGATGATGTTTCTATACCCCTTCATGTTTCTACTTTCGTTGGTGATTCCTTAGTGGTGGATTGGGTGTGCCAATCCCATCTTGTTGTATTATCGAGGTATGAGACATTAGTAGACTTGATTTTTCTAGATATGGTTGATTTTAATATTATCCTGGGTACGGATATCAAACATCTCGGATTTCCATGCCAACACTATTACTTTATGTATGCTTGGTGTTCCATGGGTAGAGTGCAAAGGTGCGAGTGGTTTGTATCCTCGGAGGTTTATATATTTTTTCAAGCTCAAAGATTGGTTGAGAAGGGGTGTCTATCTTATTTGTCTTTTGCTAGGGACATTAGTGTTGAGATTTCCTTGGAGTCTATCCCCATGGTTAGGGAGTTCATTAATATATTTCTGATTGATCCTTATGGTGTCCCTTTGGATAAAGACATCAATTTTGGCATTGATTTGTAGCTAGACCCTAAACCTATTTCTATCCCACCTTATCACATGGCTCCCACTGAGTTGAAGGAATTGAAAGATCAATTGCAGGACTTTGTTAGTAGGGGTTTCATTCATCCTAGATTTTCAACATAGGGTGCACCTATCTTGTTTGTGAAGATACAGGTACATATATGCTTTAACTATCTACAATTGAATAAGGTGACCATACATAAAAAGTATTCATTTCCTAGTATTGAGGACTTGTTTGATCAGCCTCAGGATACTGTGATCTTTTCTAAGATTGATTTGAGGTATGGATACCACCATTTGAGGATTAGGACCTTGAATATTCCTAAGGCAGCCTTTCGAACTATATATGGTCACCACAAGTTTTAGGTGATGCCTCAACTATGTTCATGGACTTGATAAATAGCGTGTTCCATTCGTATCTTGATTCCTTCATAATTATGTTCATTGATGATATCTTGATGTATTATAAGACTGAGTTATATAACGTTCGACATTTGAGGGTTGTACTTCGAATATTGCATGATGAGCAATTGTATGCTAAGTTCTCGAAATGTGAGTTATGGCTTAGTTCTATGGCATTCTTGGGATATGTAGTGTCCAAGGAGCGTATTATTGTCACACCCTGTAGCTCACCCCTAGGAATGATAGGCATCCTTAGCCACTAAGTTGTCCTAGCAGCCTAGGAAGAACCACTTAGACCTTGAAAATCTCTACTCAAAGCATTCTACGGAAGCAATATTATTGAGATAATAAATAGTGGATCTCACATCAGTTACTAGATAAGTAAGTCAATAAATGAAAACTCACTATTCAATTCTAACTCAACATTTGTCTGAAAGCCACTATACACTAGGTGTTTGACTGCTAGGAAAATACCCCTAGCTATACTAAAAATAATGAAATAAAGAACAATTATAATTCCTCAACTCTAGAAAGTAAATAAAACTTCATAGCCAATCCTCAAACAGTTGAGGACTCACCACTCTTCTAGCTTCTACAGAATATGATTCCAACCAATCGTGAATGTCTAAAAGGTTGGAAGGATCTGCATGGGGGTTACAACACTATAAAAAGTATGGGGTTAGCACAGGAAATGTACTGAGTATGTGAGCAGGTGCAAAATAAACCCTACGCTAGCTACGCAGGTTAATGGGTATTGGAAACCTCATGTCTACCCTCAGTGCTATTACTCCTCCCATAAAATACATTAAAACTCAACACTCAATACTCTTGACTTAATGGAACACCCTCCATAAGTCAAATTACGCATCAACACTCTAGACTAGTGCAACACCCTTAATGTAACCACAAGCCCAAAACATCAATTTAGCCAATTTTAGCCAAACTCGGTCAATTATGACTCTTCATTAACATTCTTTCTCTAAGAGTTTTAAGTTAAGCATAAACATCAATACTTCTCTTCAATTGGGCTTAATTAGCCAAAACTGTTCATTTAATCATGCTTTGTAGGTGGGTTTAAAACCATATAAAAATCATCAATCTTGACACTTTTAATAATCATCTCAAGTTTTAAAACAACTTTGAAAAGCAATATAATTTCATGCTTCAAGACTTGTTTCATACTTTCACCTCAACTTTCAAAATCATGTTAACTCATAAGTCAATGATTATGACACTTCAATTTTCATATCAAGTTTCAAGAATAAACTTTAAATCATTACGTAATTCATACTTTCAAAGATTCTCTTTGACTTAGCTCAAATATCCAAAAAAAAAGTCAATTTAGACACATTCCATGTTCATACTCAAAATCATGTAAAATTATGGCACTTCAATTCTTAATTCAAGTTTAAGAGTAAACCTTGAAATCATTAGTTAACTCATACTTCAAAACTATTCTCATTTTCCTTACTTCAATTTCTAAACATGCTAACTCATGAGGACTTTAGTAATTAACTAATCATCATGAAAACCTCATAATTCTATACATCAAATATATTATCACTTTAGGGAATTATAGTTTATGGAATTAACCAAGAAATCTAGCATGTTTCTACATCTTCAAACCCTTATTTTAGGAAAGAGTTTTTGGGCACAAGGATGAAAGAAGTCCTTGTTGAAATCCCACATACCTGATTTGGAATATTTCTATTAAGGAATTTAATGAAGAAGTTGCTGCAACAAAACATCCTTTCAAAAACCCAAACCTTGCATCTTAAGAGAAAACTTTGAAGATATTTCTTCTTTTGATTTGATTTTAGTTTAATGAAGAGAAGAAGTAAAGTTTAGGTATTTATATTAACCTAATTATAGTTAAAATGCATGATATTGGGTTAAAAATTTATGGGAAATTACACAAATAAGTCCTTGCAAAATCGAGCTTAAAAATCAATATAGGGTTAACGAGAGGACCTACAAGTCGTAGGTAGGGACCATGACTCGTGGTTCTATTCGTGGAATCAAGGAGTAAAATTTTGAACATTTTGTGCCATTTTCATGAGACCCTTCATGAGTCATAGGTTGAAACCACAACTTATGGTTTTAGCTTGCAGATACCTGGATCGAAATTTGTTCTGGAATTTCACTATAACACTTACCTTAGTAAAATGCCTATAAATTTTTACTCTGACCTCAAAATGATATGTGGATTTCTATGTTAGAAACTAGACTCAAAGAAATTTTTGTAGATAGGTCACGGGTCACCTAACTCTTTATATATTAAAAATATGGTCATTTAAAGTTGACCCAAGCATGAAGTAACATCA
This sequence comes from Withania somnifera, assembly GCA_039654485.1. Taxonomy (NCBI): domain Eukaryota; kingdom Viridiplantae; phylum Streptophyta; class Magnoliopsida; order Solanales; family Solanaceae; genus Withania; species Withania somnifera. The sequence goes on from JBDJHY010228305.1 coordinate 3,629, forward strand.
AAACTAAAACAGTAGGAAGCCTTGAACTCAACTTTATGTTATGAGCTACTTATGACCTCATATCACCTAAAACACTCATCCCAACTATATTCAGGATTTCATCAACTAGAATCAATCTTCAAGGTGTAATAATTATGGTCAATTCGGCCAAGATTACAGCTATAAGAGATTGGTTGAGGCCTAATTCACTGACTAAAGTTTAGAGTTATATGGGTTTAGATGGGTATTATAGGAGGTTTTGCATGGTTTTTCTTCAATTTCGGCTCCGTTGACTCAGAAAATATAGCTTTTTAGTGATCGGATGAGTGAGAGGAGAGCTTTCAAAAGCTCAAATCTTTATTGACTTCTACTCCTATCATGACCTTACCCATGGAGGGTGAAGGCTTCACTATTTATTGTGACACTTCTAGAGTTAGTTTAGGTTGAGTGATGATCTAGAAAGGGCAGGTTGTGGCCTATGCTTTGAGGCATTTTAAGGTACATGAGAAAAATTTCCCTACTCAATATTTAGAGTTAGCTATGGTGGTATTTGTGTTGAAATTGTGTAGGAATTATATCTAATGGTGTGCATTTTAAAGTGTTCAGATCATAGGATCTTTAGTATATTTTTATCTAGAAGGATCTTAATTTGAGGTAAGTCGTTGGTTGGAGTTTCTAAAGGATTATGACACGACAATCTTGTATAATCTAGGCAAGGCCAATGTAGTGGTGGATTCCCTTAATTCATCGAGTATGGGTAGTTTGACGTCTATTCTAGTTGAGAAGCGATATTTGTCAATAGATATTCAGAGTCAAGCCAACAATTTTGTTAGGTTACCAAATTCTGAGAATAGTCGAGTTTTATATTATTTAGAGGCCCAATATTTTTTTACGGATCATATTCGTGAGACTCAATTCGATGATGCTAGTTTGAGGACAATTCATGATAAAGTTTTGCGAGGTGAAGCCAAAGAGAAAGTGTTAGATTCTGAGGGTCTCTTGCGGGTTAGGGACCAAATTTGTGTCCTTAAGTCCCGTGACTTAGTTAGATTAATTTTGTAGAAGGCCGACGTTTCAAGGTATTCCAACCATTTGAGAGTAGCAAAGATCTATCATGATTAGAATTAGCACTATTGATGGTGTGTCATGAAGAAAGATATTGCAAATTTTATTTCTAGGTGCTTGAACTTTCAGCATGTGAATTTTGAGCATCACAGATCGGGTGGTATATCTTAGAGAATTCCCATTCCTAAATAAAAATAAAAGTGCATAGCTACGAATTTTGTAGTTGTTCTACCTAGCAATTTGGGTGTTTTGGACTCTATTTGGGTGATTGTTGATTGGTTCACCAAGTCTTCTCACCTTATTCTAATTAAGGTGGGGTATAGTGCTAGGGATTTGGATCAAATTTATATCAATTAGATTGTTCGATAGTATGGACTTCCTATATCTAATGTGTCTGATCAACGTACTCTGTTCACTTTGCACTTTTGGAGTACTATGTAGCATAAGATAGCCATTAAGTTAGCTATGAGAACATATTTTCATCCCCATGCTAATGATCAGTGAGAACGCATGATATAGGCTTTAGGGGATATGCTACCAGCGTGTGTTATTCACTTTGGGGGTCGCTGGAACCATTTCTTGCTACTATCAGAGTTTGCCTGTAATAACAGTTACCATTTGGGTTTTTAGATGGATCCTTTTAAGGGGTTGTATGGTAGGATATGTAGATTTGGTGGTTTGAGACTTCTGAGGATAGGCCATGGGGTAAAGACTTTTTGTGAGACTCGATAGAAAAAGTTATATTAATTTAGACTTGACTTTTTACGACATATAATTGGAAAAGAGTTATACTGATAGGAAAATTCAAGATTCATAGTTCATGTAAGTTAACTGTATATGGTTGAAGATTTCACCAATGAAGGGTGTTATATGATTTGAGAAGAAAGGCAAGCTTCATCCTAGATTCATCAGTCTTTTTGAGATTCTTGAGCAGAAGGGAGAGGTGTATTACAAGTTAGCCTTAACACCTGCTTTGTTAGTGGTGCATCTAGTCTTTCATGTTTTAATGCTACAGAAGTATATGCCCGATGAGTTGTAAGTGATCAATTGAGTTTTTGTGAGCTTATACCTAGATTTGACATTTGAGAAGGAGCCAGTGGCCATCTTGGATAGAGATGTTGGGAAGCTAAGATGAAAAGAGATACCTGTTTTGAAGTTTCAGTGGAGGCTCGTGGAGAAGTGCAACTCCGAACCCAAGAGTGGAAAGAGCTCCGTCCAAAACTGACCCGATCAAGGAGGCTACTTGGGAGATAGAGTCCTAATATGCATAGCCGGTATTCTTAAATTTTTTAATCTTCAGGTATTCTTCTTTCTTATGTTCGAGGGCGAACATGATTTTTAGTGGTGGATGATGTAATGACCCTCAAGGTTATTTTTTCATTTTCATCATATTTTACTATTTTTCCTTTTTCCTATAGTTATATTATAATAAACTAAGTTTATTTTCATGGTTGGTTTGGGAATGGGAACGAATTAAGGGCAAGTTTGGGAGAATTCTTAGTTCAACTTAAAAGTGTGAAATAGTTGACTTTAGTCAACATTTAGAGTTTGGAGTCTCAGATTGGAAATCCTTTAATTCCATCAGCTATAAAATGTGGAATTTTCTCTAAAAGGACCTTTGCTTTAGGTTATTTCCTAATTATATTGATTTTGAGTAATTTGGCAAGATAAGTTGGAAGTTTAGAAAGAATGGTTGACTTGAGTCTATATTTGAGGTTAGAGTGGTTGAATTCAAAATTCGACGATTCTGTTGGTTTCGATAGGTGGTTTTTGATCTATAATAAGGTCTTGTTTATTTTTTGAGGATCCCAGGGGATTTTTTATTTTTGGTGAAATTTAGTAAAAATGGACTCCTAATTAATATCAGGTCAATGAGACCTCCCTTTGAGTCTGGAACGCCAAATTTAATATGGTTTTATAGATGGTTTGTTTGCACAAAATTCTGAAAGGATCTTGAGGGTCCATTCCTAGATTTATGGTAAGTGTATTTTTTGCCATTTTGTTGTTTCTGGTGCAGTTTTGGATTGTCTTTCGCGATTGTGTGGGTGAGTTTATGATCGATGGAGTAGAAGCTAATTTATAGCCATCGCGTATCAGGTACGGTCATCATAGATGTTAAAATTTTAGGTCTGCATGACTGCGTAGCTTGGGGTTAGCTGGACAGGTTGAGGTCATCACGATTGTGATTTGTTTACAGTCCACCTGGTGTTTTAAAACAAAATTTTCATGAACTGATCTATTTTTCTCATGCAAACTTGACTTTTCACACCAAATTTGGTAAAGACTAAGAGATTGATATGAAGATATCAATTGAGTAAGGTTCTTAACCCTTTATCATCAATTTCCATCAACTTTAACATGATTTTTGTTCCAAAACGTGATGATTCTTGAACAAAAAATGGTGGTTTGAAGCCTGCACTTGAAAATTAAAAACAATGATTTTGGATTATGAATGGATTGAGGTTTTTGCTAAAATCTTATATTTAGATTCCCCAAGTAAAGGGTAACACATTTTTGCAAAAAAATTTATGGTTTTGACCTTGTAGGTCCGGGGTAAAATTTTGAATAAAGCTTTGAAATATTGAGATATAGGTATTTATTATTGTATTTTCTAGTGATATTGTGTTTGTGATCATACCATGCATATTTGGAGGTGTTGCTAAAGCGAAAAGCTCACGAGTGATCATTGTTCTTTATTTTCAAGGCAAGTTGAGGTTCTTTGATCTTTTTATAACGTATTAGTACTTGATTGTTAGATTATTTGTAAATTATGAGTAATGGGTATATTGTGTTAGAGTGCGTAACCACACTAGAAGAGGGTTGAATAGTGTGTTGGTATTTAAAAAATTTTTACGGAATGAATAAGGGAATGAAAATGGAAACCAAGAATACAAAGGATTTATAGTGGTTCGTCCTTGCCTACCTCCACTACCTAAGTTCAACAACTTAGGCTTTTTCACTAATAAGAATTTTCAACACAATCACTTTCAAGCAAAGTGAGAACTATTACAACTTCTTGAACTTCATCCAAGAACAACCCTTCTAATTTGTTAAAGTGGTCTGCTAATTTGTGAAAGGTCCTCCTGAGGCTTTAAGTTGATAATTATTTGAATGTGGTCCTATTAAGTTTCCACTTAAATATCTCTGCTTGTTTTCTTTCATGCAATCGTATTGATATGTGAAGGAATTAGCTCATCTGTGCACTTGACTCCCTGAATAATGCTAAGATAGTAATGGAGTATGTTAATATCAGTCCTTATGTTCTCTTTTGGGGTTTGACTGTGTATGAATTGCTAATAGTCTAACTCTCAATATACATTCTTGCCTACATGATATCTGGATTTTTGTGATCATGCATGCCTTTAAATGGCATTTAGACTTACATTTGTTGTGAAATTAAGCATGTTGTCTCTCTCCCTTTAAGTACTCTGCTCCTATTTCTTTGCAACTGATTTTTATTTTAGCTGGTACATGGCTATTTGGATATGTCTGTTAACTGATAGGATTTTAGGTATATATAGATAATCATAGTGATACCTACCTACCTGAATTACCTAATTTGAAGCTAGTTAGTTATATCTCTGTGGCTTAATTGTTCTATTCTTGATATGTGAGTCGTTCTCAGCATGTCTCTGTTTGTATCTCTTATGCTAATTAGTCCACTACCCCATAAGAACGTATCTGATCATATGTGATTTCTTGCTATCTGTTAGACTTATCAAAAGTCATTAATGGCTTTACATCTATCCATTTATGGTTCTAGTTGACTAAGCCCTAGTGTTATTTCTTATGAGTTATACTAATGTGCTGAAATTATTACATCATGCCTAAACCCCTCCTTGAAACCATCATGTCATCCCTCTATTTCCCTTTCTTAAAGTGTGTATGATAAACCTGTTGGTTCTCTTCAATTGACTACATATTGGACAACTTTAAGCTAGACAGCTAGATTTAAGGTTTACCTTCTTTTAGGTCTTACTTCCAAGGATATAAGCATAAGATACTGCTATGTTGCTTCCAGTGGTTAGTTTAGATTAATCTTGAATTGTCTAACTGCTATGTAAAAGAACCTGCTCTAAATGCCTTGCCTACTTTATGTGAACTTATTCTTGTATCTTGCTGCCTACATAAGTGCTCCTGCCCCAACTGTGCATCCTGATAATTTCTGATTCTTATCAACTTGTTATCTGTCTCTCTCCTGCCATATATGCTAAGCTTATGTAGTTTTCCATATACCTGATGCCTAACTCTATATGCCTAGTAAGTTGGGATGATATTATATGTACTTCCCCTTACCTTAGTGTCAGATTGAGACACTGAATAGAACCATTGCTTCTTTAAATGATAAACTATTTGTATCATTTGTTCATCGGGGGACTAGTTGAGTATCATATCATACTTAAGTTACGCGGATATGGTTATATCGAGTTAAAAGAGTTAATTGCTTTCATACTACACTTTTCCTGATTGTGGTCATGACCCATATGTACCTTTGCTATTTCCCTACTTTTTTTTACATTTTTTTCAGCATATGAACTCAAGATGAGATTTATTTGTTTCTTCAGTGCTTATATTATATCATTACTTCTTGAGCCTTGCCATTGACTATATGAATTAACTAAATTAGCCTAATAGGAGACCTTATGTGTATTAGTCTTGGTATCAAGCATGTTCCTTTAGATGTACTCAATCTTAATTCGTGTGTGCATTTAATGTGACATTATTGATTTAGATCTGCTAAGCCCCGATAAATTTTGTGTATACTGCCTTTCTTTGTATTTGTTATTTGAGTTTGGGACCCGAGGGGCCACTTGATTAGCTTAGAAAATCCCTATATTTCAATTTTGGGCTTTAATGATAGTGATGATGTTATTTTCTTCTTGGGCTATGTTCTGCTTAAATTATCGTTTGGAACTTGGTATATAAGTATGTTTCTTTTTATAGCTTGTTTTTTAATTTTTTATGTAATTCTAATTTCCTTACTTTGTTTTGCATGTTTTTGTGATCTTTGCACATCAATGGGTTTCAAACCTGCTTGTGTCGGCCTCATAAGTATTGGGCCCGGATGGCCCAAAATACCTTCTTTCCTCTTCTATGTTGATTTTGTATCCTTATTATTTATATTTAATTATGGGATCAAGGTATAATCCGATGTACGAGAACTCAATTCTCTTGGAATTTACAATAATAAAATACACTTTTTAAAGTTCTTCACTTCTCCTGTTTTTTAAATAATAAAATAAATATGACTTAGGCAATTGAATAGGATAAATATTATCACATGTGACGCACTTCAAAGTTCGTCTTATTAACATAGAAATATAAATTCTAACGAATAGCTATTAGTGTTCTTTTACCACGCACTTGTTTCAAAATGTATGTGTGTATTCTTCAAATAAGAGATTATTTCAAAAAAGCTCATCTTTCTGAAGGAATTTAATTTGGTTTTACCAAAATATAAAATACAACACAACAGTTTTCAAAAAACCACAAGGCATAACCCAATCAGGGTTATTTCTGAGGTGCCTTAAAATTATTCCTTGAGATATTACTGAATTCTTACTCAGATCTTTTAACTTCAAATTTTATTCATGTTTCGAAATTTAAAGTTATTTGAAAGTTTTCTTAATTTCTTCAAAAATTATGTCGCGCCTTTTTTATTGTCAAGTAATTTTAGAATTTTTTTTGTTTTCATAAATAGTTTGACGCTTAGCCATTTTATTCCTTATTTTTTCCTAAAAACCTAAAATGTTCAAAAAGGGAAGTAAAAAAGAGATAGCTACTCTGCTGGGGATAGACCAAAAATTTCAACAGTGTGTTCTACCTGTGTTGTATTGTATTATGTGTTTATTTTAGGCTTTATTTTCTGTTTCGTTTGCACTTCTCATGGCATATTCCGTCCATTTGGCCATATTTTATTTTCCTTAGGCAGCGGCATGCCTCATGCGTTGTCTGCTCTAGAAATATACCTCTTTCCTAGATGATACACAAGGCCATTGGTGCGCACCACAGCAAATGATTGCCGGAAAATTCAACTTGGATAGTCCGTCCAGATAACCGGTCAATTCAAAACCCACTCTTAGACACCTCAGATACAAAAATTGTGATATAAGCATTAGCTTAGGATGACTCGGCATCGGAGAGGTGTCAATTCATTAGTAAACCTACTGATAACGCTCAAGTACACCTTTGAAACCAATCAACTGTGTACGCGGTCGTTGTCAAGTATAATTACCCAACAGATTTGGGGTCGTATCCACAAGGAATAATATGGAGGCAATCGAGTAAGAACGGAAAATCAGAGCGCAACTATTCGGACTCAAATGGTCTAACACGGAATGGGGGGTTTGTAATTATAAGGAAGGTGTTCTAATCTACAACTAAACTATAAGCGAAGAT
>JBDJHY010228343.1:0-20639 GCA_039654485.1 Withania somnifera
TGATTCCTATGTGAATAAGAATGACAACCGGGCCTATGAGATTGTTGATTCTATGTTCTACGATATGATTCCTTTAGAACCTGGTTTTGGTCTCTATTACCCTCATGGTAATGGAAAGCTTGGTCTCCATAACAAGCTTTACTTGAATTCGGAGGTTGGCATGTTCTTTAGGATAACTAGTTATAGAACTTATTTTCGATTGTTTGATCATTAATTATTGTTATTACTCTATTTTTGGTGTTTATTTGTGTTGTGTATGCTATCTAGTATGGGGAAACCTTTGTATCTAACCCCAGTGATAGAATAGGACAAATCCCATCTTTGAGGGTGGCCAATGTGTTGTGTGGGATACTTCTTCCTAGGGTTGACGTTATTGATGAAAATTCACATAACCATGTGGGCTCTTTTTTGTTTATCGACTTAAAGGATTGTTTGTACTTCATACCATATAATACCATTAATGATGTCCCTATATGCGGGCTCAAATACAATGGTTCTTTTGTATCTTCCCTTTATCGAATATTCTTGAATAACCAAGTCGCCTTTGTTGAGTGGGTCATACAACACTTTGTGCTTTATATTGATACTTCGTTATATCTTAAGTGTGTGCAACCATGGTATATTAGTTGAATTGTTTGTTACTAACCTTAACCCTCATGTCATGAGGAAATGTTCTCTTTTGTCTTTCCTTGTGTTCTTGCTAGATCCTTTAGATTCGAGGACGAATCCTTTCCAAAAAGGGGAGGATGATATGATATTGAGGAGCACCCCAATATCGCAACTTCTTACATCAAATTCAATAACCTTGAAGCATAATTAAGGTATACGGATGCATGGGAAGCCATTGAAGGACCGTTTTGGAGGATTTGGAAGACTTTGGGAACTTAATGTGAGAGGATCCAAAGTTGGAGGACCTATTTGTCACTTTGGGTCACTTCTAGACCTAAGTGTAATAATAAAACTTGTACCTCTATAAATACCGGATCATTTGAATTGTTAGTTAGTTCACTTTGGATATTGAAAGATAATTTTCTGATTTCTCATATTTTAGTTGAGATTGTAATAGCTTAGTTAGAATTCTTATTGTAATTAGAAATACGTAGTTCACATACTTGTTATCGAGTGATTAAGGTGGGTGCATCCTTAATTTCTTTGAGAGAGTTTTAACTCACGATCGAACAAACGAGCCTCCATTTGTGGGTGAATCAAATGGTTTTTAGTTTCTTTGATATTGAAATTCAATTGCGTAAGTTTTTGTATTGAATTTTGCATATCTTGTCTTTTGTTAATTTTTCCTTCAACGTTCTTCATCTTTGAATCTCGATCCGTTTTCTGGATCATATCACTTATATACTGCTATTTTAAACTTAATCCTTTCTTATCTAATATAGTAGTCCTCCACTTTGGCTTCAGACTACGGGATTGGTTCTCCTACTAGTGGTATAATAGGTTCCATCATGATCCAATAAATAGGCTCGTGACATATTGGAAGTTATTAAAAAGACCCAGTGCTTGCTTTATAATGTATGGAGGGTCAAGGAATACATAGCATCAAGTAAATACATGACATCACGTGAAGCATCACACATCCTAGCCGTCGAATGGTGGACGACTTGCCCATTTAGCCGTCCAAGCGAGGAAGGATTTCCCAAGGTATTGTCTCTTGCTGGGAAGCTCACTTGCATGACGGATGACTCATCCATGGTCCATTGTAGAATGGGCATCTCACCCATCTCACCGTCTAAGCAAGAAAGAGACGTCCATCCAATTGTACAAGAAAGAAAGAATAGCCCAATGGGCAGTGTACTTTTGTTTCAGCTTTCCAGCTTATGTTTAGTCTTAAATTTCTATGTTTTATGTATTAAATACCCACTTATGGTGCTAAACATGTAATAATCCTATGACTATTTAAGGCACACTTAGACCCTCATTTGCTTAGTTTTTGGATGATCAAACACTTGGATAACATAGTTCGTCATTTAGGGTTCTTATTAGATTGATAGTTGATAACCATTTAGTTGCTAGTTGTTGAGTGAAGTAAGGTTGTTTAAACTTTATTTCTCATTTAGTTCTAATTGCTCAATCGAACAAGGAGTCTTCCATTTGTAGGTGAATCAATTGGTTTCCTTATTGTTTGATAGAATCCTATACATCTCAAATTTTTGCCTCTTTTTAATTATTGTTAATTCGATGCATAATATGGATCTTATCATTTGGTACAATATTCTAGGCTCGTAAGTTCTTGAAGGAATTTGATGAAGAATTCGTCTATCTTATAGAGATTTTCATTTCACCAAACTACAATCCTAGGTCATAAATTTCAAAAATCACAAAAAAATTAAAAAATCCAAAAATCTTAAAATAAATTCCTATATCTATTTCATTTTTTGTGTTGAAATGGGTATTTTATTAATAGGGATCGTTCTCCTACTAATTTGGGTCATAGAACTTTGATTAGCATTCATTCTAGTTGATTTGAGGACTTCAACATTGTTGAAGTTTTAGAGCTCAGTTGGGTCAAGAATTTGGGTAAATATTTGGTTGAAAGATAATAATTTCTATATCTTCAATCCAAGTTACAAGGAACTCGAATCTCAAGTTTCATTCAATTCAGAGTTAATTTGAGTTGGTTCTAGAAACTTGAGTTGTTCACATTCAAAGGAGTAGATCCATTTTTTAAGCTTCATTTTTGCGTAGATTTTGTCTTATTCCAGACTCCAAAAGTGTTTATGTGCTCTTCATATCTCAAGGAGCTTGAGGATCAATTTTGGTAGATGTTGAAGTTGATTTGGAAGAGGTTCAAGTTTTTGAAGATGAACAATCATGGTGTTCTTCAAGATTGAAGAAGAAAACTAAGTGGGTTTGATTTGAGTTGCAATTTATCATTGAAACCTACTGGTGTTTATTCTCTAAGTGTAAAGGAGTCAAAATCTAAAATTTAGAGAGAATCTGAGCTTGTTTGGTGGAGGTCGGAAATTGGAAAGTTCAAGTTGTTCATGTGTGTTCTTCCAATCATAAAAGGAAGAAGATGAAAAAATTGGGTTAGATCCGATGCCATCCAACCAAGTTGAGAAAAAGTTGTTTGAGACTTTAAATTCGTTCAAGTCAAAGGGTAAATTAGTCAAAGGTGATATGATATCGGGAAGCACCAATCACGCTAGACCTATATTTCAAGGTCTAGCCAAGATGAACCTAGCCATGGGAAATATAAAAGCACCAAAGGAAGTACGATATACAAATCCAAGGACCAAGAGGAGAAATTCCGTGTATGGAGGATAGCTTGGGCAATAATTGAAGTCATCAAGGGCCTAAGTTGATGAGACCCATACTTTGGGGGTCAATTTGTAATTTGGAGTCACTTGTGGACTCAAGTGTAAATAACAAAAGTAGGACTAGTATAAATACTAGGTCTTTTAAATTTAGCAGAATTTTTGATCATTTAATGAATTGGGTTAAAGCTTGTGGTATTTATCATCTAGGTTTAAAATAGGAGATTAGCAATGGTGCTTATCTATCATTAATTTCGAACTTCTTGTTATGAACTTCGCATTGAGTTACCTGTTTGTGGATTCAATCGAGTTTCTCATTTGGTGAATTTCATTCCCTTCTCCATTAGTTAATTCGAGGATTCGATTAACTATTCTTATTCTTCACTTCTCTCCTTATATTTGTTAATCTGTCCTTTATTTTCATTAATTTCGTGTTTTTGTGTTTCATTTAATGATATAAACTGAGTCCTCCTGGATCTCGTATCATATCATTTGGTATCAGAGCCTAGGCTCGTAAATTGTTTCACCAAATTATAATCCTAGGTTATAAATCTCAAAATCACAAGAAAATTCAAATATCCAAAAATTTTGGAAAATTTTGATTTGTGTAAGTTTTAGTTTATTGAGTTTGATTACTAGGAACTGTTCTCCTAGTATTTAGGTCACATATCTCAAAGTGAATTGAATCGGAGTTGAATTGCCACATGTACCATTGTTGAAGGTTGAGCTTGAACGTGATTTGAAATTGTGATCATTAAAGAATATTTAAAGGTTGAAAAGTAAAAATTCATCAATTACAAAATGCAAGGATCATCTAGTTCAAATTTTTTTCGAACCAAAGAAGGTTTGAGGTAATTGCAATTTTGGTATTCTTTATTTTTATCTTCTGATCCGAATTACGAGTTTAATTTTGGAGTTGATGTGTTGAAATCTAAATTTTCTGGGTGGTGAGAACTTTTTCTTACATATCAAGGAGCTTGGGGTTTAATTTTCATAGAGATAGGTGAAGGTTTGGGGAGTTTCCAATGTTTGAATTCAAAGTTCTTCATGTTTTTAGTTTCTAGATTTTTGAGCTCGAATTGTGTTTGTTTTCCTTGTTTACGGGCTTCGAAAGTTGATATAATTGTTTCTTATACTTAGAGATGTGTGGGAATCAATTTCGGAAGGATTTCGAGTTGAATGGTGATTTTTGTTTTTGGAGGCGCTCATCTTTAGATCAGAAATTTCGTTCTCAATTTCTCCTTGATTTATTGTTGTTCATGGTTCCAAAAGTTACTAGAAGTTTTTATCATAGCTCAAGGAGCTTGATATTTGGTGAAGTTTGGACTTGATTTTCTATAGGTTTGAGGTTTTGGAGGATGAACATCCATGGTGTTCTTCAACCTTGAAGGTGAAGAACAAGTGTGTCTAATTTCGGTTGCAAATTGAGCGTTGAAACATATTAGAGTTTGTTCTCCATATAGAAAGAAGCTCGTGTTTGATATTTTAAGTGAAAGAAGCTTGGATTTTGAAATCTTCAACTTATTCATGAGTGTTCTGCATCCATTCATGTCAAGAAGATAAAGATCCGGTACATTTGATCCATTCTCCTTAGGCTAAAGTTGAGATTTCGTGTTTGGGACTTCATAATTATTTTTTCCAAGTCATAAGGACCTAGGTTTCAATTATCATTCAATTCTGTATTGATTGAGAGATTTCAAAATTTTAGTGTTCTTAGTTGAAATTCATATGTTGTTGATTGAAGTTTATCAAATGTTGTTTTTTGATCCAAGTGGGGTGAAATTGAGTACAAAAGGTGTTTTTGGTTGGGGTAATTTGGTGGGAAAACATAAGGCTCAGGGGTACAAGGGTAATAACAAAAAAAAAAAACCCCGCCCAGGTGGATTGCCAAGGATGACCTCCAGTCCACCACCGCCGTTTCCCATTACCAATGAAGATGGCAGTCCACCCCTTGGACGGTGGTCATTTGCTAATTTAACCCCCCTTTCTCAAGGAACAGCGGTAGGCCCTCTTGGACTGTGGTCCGCCCCCTTCGATGGTGGTAAAGTATTTCTTAAAAGAGGTCCTAAAGGGTTCCAAAACTTTTAGTAACCTCCTTCTTTGATTTACTTCAAGTTTATCTTCCACAATTTAAATTTTTGAACATCAAGTTCTCTCCTAATTCCAACACTCATTAACAACTAGTAATCATCCTACTTAGTTGTTGGTTAGTTCTTTGTGTTCGTTCTTGATTTGTGCTTTCTTTTAAGCTTTTCTCTTTTATTACGTTGTTAGTTCTTTGGATCTTGTGCCTTTTCTTCTTTTTTGTACTGTTGGGTCGAGAAAAATCCACTCCTCCACAAAGTATAAGTATCATATTGAAGTGATTGGTCAAGTTAGGTCCTTATCAACTTTCGAAGAATGCCTTAGGTACTTTGAGTGAATCAAAATTTGAGAGGCATGAGGCTGTAAAAACTAGCTTTTTTGTTGTGTTTTGCAGGGTCCCTAAGGTTTAAATGTACACCATAGATTTGAATTATGCCTGTGATCACATAGGTAGTGATGGAGGAACTCATAAGTATGAACTAGATTTCTATAAGGACCTTGGTGGTTTTATGGGCATGATGAAGGAAGTCAAGAGTTGGATCCTATGATGACGAGCATGGATCGAATTGCTACGGTGTCATCTAAGAAAAGGAGTGTGTAGGAAGTTGTGAGGTTGAATGTTCACCATCGTCTTATGCTTCTTCTCACCAAACACAAAGAAGGCAAGTCCCAGATAGAGACATGTTTATAACCAATGTGAGTGTAGGTTGTTATGAAGGATTATTACTTGAATTCAATGATTATTCCATGAACAACTACATTACACCTCATGCGGCTTCCCAGTTTGGATTTCTTTGGGATTTGAATCAAAGTCCTTATCCATTTCAAGATATTGTGTAGATAGAAATATGAGGGTACCACTCTCACTTGGGGATGTCCAAGATTTGGTATGGTGTGACATTGTTCCAATAGAGGGTTGCCAAATATATTTGGTAATTCCTTTTGGGAAGTACTTTTTCCAAATAATATCCTAAGCCGCTAAATTCCCTATGTGCAATATTGGTACAACTACATACCGGAGTTTCAAGGGCATCCTCCCTTCTCACCATTGCCCACAAGAACTAAGGAGGAAAGTGAAGCACTTGCAATTGGAGCGTTGTCATTTTTACATGAGAAAATCTTTTATGAGGACCCAAGAGCTCCAAAAGGGATCATGACAAGCTTTCCCAATTTCTTGTTAAGCTTAAGGCCGAAGAAGTACACGAACCTATAAAGGCTCCTTGGAGTGGTGTAATGGAGGTGTGTTTAGTAGAAGCGAAGAAGCATGCACCATGTGAGGTTGCTACTAAGGAGTCAAACATAGAAGTGATTACTTCAACTCCTTGTGTAACCAAGTGGAAGCTTGATATGAAAGGGTATTCCAACCTTTCGCCCAAAATCCTTAGCACTTATCCCAACTCCAACCAAAATGAGAGACAAAAGATTGAAAGGAGTAAGGTAGTGATATGTGGCAATCCTAGAGTGGAAAAAGGAGAGCATGTGTGAAGTGAATTGAGCAGAATGTCATGAATTTACACTAATTTTTATTTTCCCTCTAGTTGTATTGATTCTTATACAGGGATTCTTGAAAGCAAGCCTAAGGAGGAGCCTCACCATGCTAAATTACATGAGGCTCATGGGAGAATTTCAAAGGTGCTATTGTGCTCCAAGGAGAAATACTAAGGCAAGAATGATTCTTGTATGCTAGAATGTAACAAAGCTAAATCTTACACTTGTGTGGCTAGTAGATAAGTAGATGTGAATGATTTCTTGAATCATTATGGGCCTAATGAGTTTTTTCCATGTGATGCACTTGGTAGTATCTCAGTGCATGGAAATTCTAATATTGTGAGTAGCCAAACACAAGTTGATCCTCTATATGACCAAGTTGACTCTCCTTGTGAGAAAACTTTATGTCCACCTAGTTTTAATGCTCATAGCTTGGAAAGAATTGCACGGCCATATGGGAGACATGAACCTTTGGGTGAAAATAATGTTGTGTTGCTTGAGTGTTTGAGGAACCCAATTGGTGAATGTCTTAGTAATGAATTTCTTAATTGTGATTCCTTTTTCGACACCCCACCCTTATTTTATATGTATGATGATGAATTTCTTTATTCATGTACAAGTTTGAGTTATGATAGTGAGTGAAACTAGGAGTCCTTATCTTGAGGATGATTTTGCTAAGCTAGTTGGGTCTAAGGATGGCAATGTTGTGTGTAAATCCTTTGAGCTTGAAATTCCACTAACTAGTATATTTAATTCTAAGGTACAACTTGCGGATGACAAGGACCCATTACATGAGGGATTAGATAATATGTCTAATAGGTCTAATGGTAGTGAAGGGCTACTAAAGTTGATATTGAGGATAGTCATTTTGAGTGCTTAAATGATGATTTTTATTCCGTAACTTATGATTCCCTTTCTAGTTTTTGCAAATGACTCATGAATTGGAGTATGAATTCAAGGATACTAGTCTATTTTATGATTTTATGGCTATGGACGATGTACCTAGTGGGATATCTCATGGAATTAAACATATATCTTCCTTTAGGGGATATAGTATGTTTAACAACCTGCTATGGTTATTGACACACTTTCAAGGATGAAACCCTTTTCTATGGGAATAGTAATACGTTACTTGGAGGGGTTGGTGTTGAAGAGGAGGGTGATACTTGTTCTATGACTTCTTTTTCATCTTTGAGTGTTTCGAATTTGGATCAATTCCCTGTTGTACTTGAACAAACAAGTAGCATGTCTCATGAGAACACTTTGGATGAAGTCGTTGTGAGGGGCATCTTTTTTTATTACTTATTTGCATATGATGATAATTCTATTGATGTGAATTGTGTAATGTATGAAAGTAAGGGTAACAATGGGGTAATTGGGTTCTCCTATAACCCGAGTGCATGGAACTCTTTTCCATTTAACCCCAAGTAACAAATTAAATGTGTCTTTTTGTTGGGTGGAGCATGTTCACAATACCAAGCAATATTCGAGTCCATGGTACCTCTTAGGTATCAACACCATGAGTGATATTCATTGCCACCTTTAATGGGTTAGGCAAGATAGAGTAGATGTTTGGACTCCATGTGGAAGCCCACTTTGTTTGGACGATTATTGGGGCAAGAGAGGTGGCCTATTTCCACAAAGGCAACTTGATTCCTTCTTTAATTGACCCTACTAGTGATAATCTGAATTGTAATTCATTTGATTTTTGTGGGGAAGGATGTCAAAATGTCCATAATACTTGTGTCGTATAGGAAAGAAATACGCTTGGTACATATGGAACTTCTTCTTTAGGAAATCACAATCATGATGAGGAGATTTTTGTTGTTGGAAATTCTAATGATCATGAGAGTAGGGACTCCCTAGATGAAGTTGATTTATATGATACCTTTCTTTACTGCCTATTTGCATATGATGGTGATCCTACTTGTGTGGGGGATATATCTTGTGTTGGTAGGAACTTCATTGGGGTAGATGAGTGTCCTTGTGATTCTAGCATTGGGATGCACTTCCCATTTGATCTAGGTGATTTGAAATTGGTGCTTCATCGATATGAAAAGCAAGGACTTAGCTCGGTTATTTGTACTCTTCTATGTGATGGAAGGTGTCTATTGGGGTCAACACCATCCTTGAGGGACCAAATTCGTGTGGAGAAACGACTTTCAACAATAAAGAGTGCCCTTCAGAGAAGGGAAGTAATGGGAATTCTTGGGCTTTGGATTATGACAAAACTCCAACTCCACTTGGAGCTTGGCTCAAGGTTAATGGGCTTAAAGTAAATCACTCTTCTTAATGAATTTTCTTATATGATGGACTTGTTTGTGGAGTTTTTTCAGGGGAGAAGTCTTGGAGATAAGCATTAATGGATCAAACCACCTTGGTAACCGGTCCGGTTCTTTGTTTTATCTTTTCATTTGCCTAAGGATGGTATGTACTCATGCCTTATGCGTACTCTTGCATTTTCAAGGGATATTGAGGTAATTTCTATTTCTCTTAAACCTTCTTCTAACACTCATATGATATTTTATGATTATTCTTCCTTGGTGCCTATAAGGATATACTATGAGTGACTTTGGATATTTCTTGAGTTTGATTTTGGGATACCCTTTCCCTTTGATCCCGAGGTTGGTTTGGTAGTTACCCCATCTTTTAGTGAGGTTAGTGCATGGACTAGGGCTTTGATGTGGGATATTCTTGTTGCTAGTGAACTTAGCCATAAAGATGAGTTTCTTCTTGAGTTGAAGGGAGGAATATGCTCCTTCAAAGGGAGGATTAATATGTACTTGAATGTTTTGTTCCCTAAATGCATTGCATCACTCTATCTACCCTCTTGTACACATCTCATCAGTAACCAAGTGTCTCATATTTCACTTGAAATATTGTTCTTTGTTGGCCATATTGATACTTGGTTATACCACAATAGTGAGTACTTTGGAATGTTAAACTCAAATCATTCTCACTATGTGTATTATCATCCACCTTTTGATGATCTTACCCTTTTGTTTAGTATTAAAAGGGTCGTATACTCATTCTTTTCCATAGGGGTTGCATGTGGATGATTATTTGTTTTTATGTCAACCCATATGTAATTGTTTTCTATTGATATTGCCCTCCTACGAGAAATCTTTTGCACTTAACAAGAGGGGTAGCCAAAATTCTTGTGCCTAAATCCGTATTTTACTTATTTGGGAAATACGGAGGAAGTGGTTATCATTAGTGATCTTTATTTGTTGGTGTCTGATCATTTACACTAACTCTTTTGCTAACCCTCATTCCATGAGGAATTATTGGTTTTTTGTTCCTCCGCTATTGTTGCAAGGTTTGGATTCAAGGACGAGTCCTTTTCAAGAAGGAGAGGATGATATGATATCAGGAAAACTAATCATGCTACAGCTATATTTCAAGGTCTATCTAAGATGAACCAAGGCATGAAAAATATAGAAGCGCCAAAGGAACCTCCAACATACAAATTCGAGGATCAAGAGGAGCAATTCCCTATATGTGTAGCTTGGGAAATAATTGAAGACATCAAGTGCCTAAGTTGATGAGACCCAAACTTTGGGTGTCAATTTTTAATTTGGATTCACTTTTTGACTCAAGTTTAAATAATGAAAGTAGGACTAGTATAAAACTAGGTCTTTTAAATTTAGAAGAGCTTTTCATCATTTGATGAATTGAGTTAAAGCTTGTTGAGCTTGTAGTAGTTATCATCTAGGTCTAGAATAGTAGATTAGCTGTGGTGTTCATCTATTATTGATTTCAAACTTCTTGTTATGAACTTCATATCGAGATACTCATTTGTGGATTCAATGAAGTTTCTCATTCGGTGAATTTCATTCCCTTCTCCCTTTAGTTAATTCGAGGATTCGATTAAATATTCTTATTCTTCACTTCTCCCCTCATATTTCTCAATCTATCCTTTATTTTCTTTAATTTTGTATGTCGTCATTTTCGTGTTTCATTTAATGATACAAATCGATTCCTCTAGGATCTCATATCGTATCAAAAGGGGCTTGAAACTATCAAGGAGGAACAAGAGTTACAAAACTAAATTAAGGCAGCCTGTCCTTAATTGGGCAAAGCATTTGAAGAATCGGCCAAGGAAGGAAGTTTCGCCCAATCTATCTTCCAAATTAGCTAAACAGTGAGTTTTTCATTTGGATGAAACTCATTGGAGAGTCATCCAACAGTGGACGCAACACCCAAATTTCCATCAGGAAAATCATCTCGTAGCTTGGACGGAACCGTCTCCAAGCGAGAGAATCGTCCATCTTCTTTCGTCCATCAACCCATTTTTTGTTTGTTTCAAGTAAGTCCAACTCTTAACCTTTTTTCCCTTCTAATTCTCATACATTCTCAACTATTGTTCAGTTAGTACTTGATCATACTAATTCATACTAGTTCTTTGAGCCAACTTCTTTTGTACCAAATTTCAATGTTTTTCTCCTTTATACTATATTCGTCAAGTTTTGGTTAAATTACGATCTTATTTAAGTATTTTTAGTTTCTATAAAGATCCATTCTACCACAAAGGCTAGAAGATTGATTGAAAGAGAGAAAAAAGAACTTCTCAAGCAATCTCGGAGAAGCCTTTGAGGTAAAGGAGTGCTCTTATAAAGAGTAGTGTAAGGAGTTCACTACTGATTTGTTGCTAGTATTGTAGGTATACAAGGCAAACCAAGGCGAATAAACTTGTAAGATTGGAAGAAATCATAAGACAACTAATGAAAATAAATTGTAAGATCGGAGGAATGGAGGAAAGGCTGGATAGGGTAGAACGAAGTGTTAAAGGGGACTCACCTCAAGGTATGCATAAAGAAAAATCAACAACCATTACTCAGGTCAATTTCAATGACTAACCCAGCAACTTTAAGCCAAAGCCAAAGTCTCCAACAACAACCCACATTTCAGCCACATAATACCCCAAGAACCACCGCTTTGGAACTCCACATCCAAATCCCCAACCATTCATTCCCCCTTAAAAGCACTGAGTTAATTTGCATGACTCCATCCAAAGTCAAGATCCACAACGAAGTGTATCCTTTGTTCCCATCCATAGTTCAATCATGTCACCTCCCCGAAATCACCCTCACAGTCCATACCAAGACTACCATTACCAAAATACGTAGTATGATGAATTAAATAAGAAAGTGGAACTTGATAAAGTTTGGGAGAAAGGAGGCATAGAAGGCTACGGAGGACCCAGGGAAGGGAGGGAAACATAAGACTTTGGTTGAGATCAAAGTTATAGGGCTAGAAGAGAACCTCATTGGGATGTTAGAGAGAATAGGTATTGGGATAATAAAGGAGATAGGACTTGGGAGGATAGAGAAGGTAGGTTTAGGAATCTAAATGATTACGATTGTGGGTTGAGCACCATAAAGATGATGCTCCCAAAATTCAAAGGGAGTAGTGATCTAGAGGAGCTTATTGAATGGAAGCTACAAAGTGAGAGGTATTTCTCTCTAATAATATGTCAGATGCGTTAAAAGCCAAATATTCTCTCACACAATTTGAAGGTTACACATCCGCATAGTGGAAATCCAAGAAAATAGAGAGAGAACTCCATAATGTCATCATGATACCCAATTGTCAAGAGCTACTTGTGATGATAGAATTGCGGTACTTGCCACCCAACTACTATCAAAAAGTTATCAAGAGGGTCTACATGTTGTTTCAAGGGTCCAACAGTGTTGAGGAGTACTATGACAAGTTTAAAAATTGAGGATAAAGTCTAATATTGAAGATCAAGTCCACATGGTGATACGGTTCATTCCCATTTGAGGTTTGAGATATTGAGGCCCATGAAACACAAGCACTATGACACTTTAGAAGCAGCTTTACATGATACTTTGAAGGTAGAAAATGAATTGAAAGAGGTGAAGGTATATAGATCCAAAGGATCTTCACATACTCCATGGGGAAAGAATGATAAGGGTGACAAGTTGAAAAGATTGAATCCTGGGAGTCCAGAGATAGTGGTCAAGCTACACTTTAAAGCCCGATTATAAAGAAAGGGTGTATGACAAGATGAAAGAGCTTTGTGTTAGGGTTCTTTATGGATATAGGTTAGTATAGGGGTCCCTCTACCTTAGCCTATCCTTCTTACAACCCTATCTACGAACCCATTGTTTGATTGCATCGAGTGTACCCTTCCTACTGCGGGTGGATTCATGTATTAGGAAATGAGGTGAATGATGTTGGACTCTCTTTACGAGCCTATTGTACAACTAGTGGGTAATTCCCATGGGTTTTAATTTGACTCCATTAGGGAGGCCTACACTTGGTCTATTGAGGAAAACTGTTGTCTTACTTATTCTATCCATGTGGGGGTTTTGTGTGATGTGTATTAGGGTTCATGACCATTCTCCCACAGAGATCGAGTTATTTTAGTCCATGTAGCAGGTTTTCTATTCCTTTTTTAGATGTATTTTTTGGGTTATTATTGGTTTATTGATGGATTGATTATTCTAGTGGTTATTTGACTAGTAGAGTTGATTTGTTTTCTTTTAACAATTTGGTCTTCTTATGTTGGGTAGGTTGTTTGAGTTGCCCTCAGGAGTTGCATTGACTTGATGTGTTGTTTTTGCTTATTGTGTCAGACCCTGGGTATGTAGTCTACCTTTCAGCTTTGAGGTTAAAGTATTCACTTGATGGACTTGTTTTGGATGTTGGCGAATTTTGGATTATTTAGGGTTTTTGCAGTCTATACTGGTTTATATTAGCATTTATGGATTTTATTTTGAATTATGTTCTTAGGCATATTTATATTCCTTATCTCCAACAAAGTCCCATGTTTTAACTTTATTTCTAGAACAATTACGTGTTTTTGTGAGTGTCTTATTAATAGATATATATGTAGCATTACTAACCCACATGATTATCCTATTTCATGTGTATTTAGAGCCTTAAGAAATGTAGACCAAGAGAAAGTAGAAGCTGGAATGAGAAGGGATAAATTGCAAAAAAATTGTGCCTATCATGATAGAGATCACGACGTGATAGATAGACTATCATGATTGGGATAATGTCATGATCCCCTGTTTATCTTTGCTAAAATTGCTACTAACTTACCGGTTAAGTGGGGGAAAAGAATCATTTCCGGGTTACTATATAACCCTTAAAGAGGCTTTTTAGGGGGTGTTCAGCACTTGGGAGAGAAAAAAGCAGGTGAAGAAGATACTAAGCAACCTAAGGTTACTTTCTATTGCTCAATCCTTATATTTTTATATTAAAGATGATATTTTGTGGACTGAGTATGATTATTAGTGGCTAGATACCCTTGTTCTGGGGTTATGGCTAGTACATGCTTGATGATATTGGTTTAACATAAACAATTGATTATTTCTCGTACTACTTGTTCTTACACTGTGGTATTAATCTATTTTAATGATTCGCCACTATTAAAATACACCTATAACTCTAAAAGTGCACTAATCTGGGAATCTGACGAGTGGAATAGGAGTGTAAGGAGAGAGATCATATTTATTGATGCTAAAATTAGAATAGTGAATATGATTTGTAATTAAGACAAGATCTTGTACTTAGTTAACTCACTTGGTCAAATAGGGAAGGCATCTACAATGCATTTATATTAGGTCATCACAACACAAGTCAATCAAAGTAGTTGTGGGAATTATATAAATAGTGATTAGATGACTATACATCCCTAATGCATAACTTCAACCCCAGGATCAACAATTAGAGAGATAAATAATGTTTATTGAAAACTGAGATCATACTTGAATGTGTGCAATTCCATAACCCTGGAATGTTCGTCTATATTGACAACACTTGTTGTTTCTTCCCAAGTCTCATTTAAATTTCCTTAGTAAAAGTTTAGAATAGTATAAAATCAAACCTCTTATACTGTGAAATACAATTGCATAATAGTAAACTGCCTATAAGATTCATTGACGATACTAATACATAACATCAAGTCCCTGAGGTTTGATATCCAGCTCGAAAGAGCCACTATATTACTCGTAAGACCACGTACACTTGCGTGTGTTCTTAAAAGCCAACAAGTTATTAGCATTCTTGTCGGGGACTTGGTATTTAGAAAGTTTTTGATTCTTTTAATAAATTTTGGATTGTGCAATTGTTAACGACTTGATTTTAGCAGGATCCATTTTTTCAGGCATTGATTACTTCTAATCTAGCATGGAACAAAGACTTGGAAGAACCACTTCAGGAACCCGAAGCTTCTTACATCAACAGTGAAGGAACGAGGCATTCTCTTATCCAGCTCCACTTGATCAGCCAATCATTGTAGTGTCTGCTGAAGTGGCAGCTGCAAGGACAACCCATATAGTGCCTATTCCAAGGCTAACAAATGGTACCTCTGCTATAGAAAAACCCGCACCTGGAGATAGATTTTAGCTGAAGCAGAATAAGATGCAGCTCTTGCAAACTAGTGGGAAGTTCACTGGTCTCTCATACAAGGATCCTCAGTAGCACATTCAGAACTTCCTTAAGTGACACTTATATTCCAGAGGGAGTTTTGCCAGATTATGTGAGACTCACTTTATTTCCATTCTCCTTGCTAGGTAATGCAAGGCAGTGGCTAACTGCAGAGACCAAAATCTCTTTCTACATGGGAGGACTTAGCAAGGAAGTTCTTGATTCATTTCTTTCCATTTGGGAAAATGGCGATGCTAAGAAGCAAAATTCTTAGTTTCAGGCAGAATTCTCGAAAGAACTTGTATCAAGCATGGGAGAGATTTAAAACATTGCTGCGAAATTTCCCACATCAACAATAGTTAAAAGAGGTGTTGCTACACATATTTATTGAGGTACTAGAACCAAATTCTAAAATATTGTTAGATTCAACCGCTGGGGGCCAAGCCTTGAAGCCCACTTATGATGAGATGTATACTTTACTGAATACGATTGCCAAAGGCAATCCTGAATGGAATGGTGATATGTCCAGATCTATTGCTAAGAAAAATATTATCGGTATCATGGAGTTAGATGCGGTTACTTCTTTATCGGTACAAATATCATCACTGCAGAATATATTTTCACAAATATTTAGGCAGCATCAACAGCAGGCTGCAGTCAATGCAGTCCAATCTTAGGCCCAAGGTTGGTATGAGATATGCAGCGGTGGTAACCATATGTCTGATGTATCTGGTGCCAACCCTAATTCGATGAACTTTGTTGGAAATGCACAGCACGGGCAAGGGTAGTAGTTCTATGGAAATTCATACAATGCAAATAGGAGGAACCACCCCAACTTCTCATGGGGTGGAAATCAAAATCAACCCCAATAGCCAAGTTTTGAAAATTATAGAAATCCGTAGCCTAACCTGCAACATCAACCACCAAAAGTGTAGTCCGGTAGTAAGACAGAAGAGATGCTAAAAAAATTATTAGAGGGGCAGATATGTGATGGTGAGCGACTAACAAGGCTAGAGGCAGACTTGAAAAACCAACAAATGGCTACACAGCTGTTGGAAAGGCAGATAGGGCAGCTAGCAATGTCTCAAAATACAAGACCTCATGGGGGGCTACCCAGCAACACTGATCCTAACCCAAAACAGGTGAATTCTTTCACAACGAGAAGTGGAGTTCAGTTGCATGAACTAATGCCGGAAAAAGCTAATCAAGCAAAAAATGGTAAAAAGATGAACAATGACAATGCTAAAAGCCTAGATCCTATCATCGACATCCCTAAATCAAGGCCTCCACCACCCTTTCCTCAGAGGTTAAAAACGAAGAAGGAGGAAGAAGGATTTCAAAAATTTAAGGAGCTTTTAGGGAAAGTCCATATTAACTTTCCCCTAATTGATATATTACAAGAAATCCCGAAATATGCCAAGTATTTGAAGTACATAGTGTCAAGCAAAGATCTTCTTATTGATCATGAAACATAGCTCTTACAAGTGTGCACCTCGTACATCTAAAACAGGATGCCGACGAAGCAAAAAGATTCGGGTAGTTTCACCATCCAAATGACTATCGGGAAAAATTTGACTGTTTGTGGGTTATGTGACTTGGGTGCGAGCATCAATCTCATGCCAATGTGTTATTTTAAGAAGATGGGTTTGGGTACTCCAAATCCCACCACTGTCATTCTTTAGTTGGCAGATAGATCGGTAGTCAGACCCTTTGCCATAGTGGAAGATGTGTTGGTGCAAGTTGGGCCATTAATTTTTCCTGTTGATTTTGTGGTGCTAGATTTTGAGCTTGATCCAAAAGTCCCATTTATTTTGGGGTGTCCATTGTTGGCCACAGGACGAGCATTAATTAATGTGGCTGTCGGGCGATTGACTATGTGGGCCATGATAAAGTTGAAGAGTTTCACATGTACAAAGCCATTAAATTGCCCGTACTATATGAAGAATTATCAGCAGTTACGGTATATGAAATAGAGCAGGAGTTAGCGATTCCCGTCAGCAGTGATCTGCTTAAGAGACCAATCATGGGTCAAAATGATGAAGCTGATGTTAAAGCCATAGAGATGATTCTGGAATTGAACTTTGCTAATATATTAACTCACTGAAAAAGGTAAGAAGCACTTGAGAGATCCTTGGGGTCAGCTGTGCCACCACCTATTGAAAAATCCCCTACCTTGGAGTTGAAGGTCTTGCCAAGCCACTTGAAATATACCTTTTTGGGCAATAATGATATGTTGCCAGTCATACTTGCAGCTTAACTTTCGAAAGCACAGGTGAGCAAAGCATTGAAAGTGTTAAAGAAGAGGAAGCAGGCTATATCATAGCAATTATCTGACATTCGAGGTAGAAGTCCGACTTTCTGCATGTATAAGATATTGATGGAAGACGACTACATGCCAAATGCACATCCACAGCCTAGACTTAATCCCCCAATGAAAAAAGTGGTTCGGAATGAAGTAATCAAGTGGTTAGACGCTGGAATTATCTATCCAATATCCAACAGCATGTGGGTAAGTCCAATTGAATGTGTCCCTAAAAAAGGAGGAATGATTGTGGTAAAAAATAAAAAGAATGAATTGGTGTCCACCCGCACCGTCATTAGCTAGAGGATTTACATGAATTATAGGGAGCTGAATAACGTAACCCGCAAAGATCATTATCTGATTCTTTTTATGGGTCAGATGCTTGATAAACCTGAAGGCCAAGAATATTTTGTTTCTTGGATGGATATTCCAGATATAATCAGATTTCTATAGTCCCTGAAGACTAATAAAAGGCCACCTTTACCTACCCATTTGGTACATATGCCTTTAGGTGCATGCCCTTTGGGCTATGCAATGCGCCAGCCACCTTTCAGCAGTGCATGATGGCAATTTTCAGTGAGATGGTGGATGACTTAGTAGAAGTCTCCATGGATGACTTTTTTGTGTATGGAAGTTCGTTTGACAGATGTTTGCAACATCTAGATCGGGTATTGTAGCGATGCGAAGAGACGCACTTGGTATTAAATTTGGAGAAATGTCACTTCTTGGTACAAGAAGGAATTGTACTGGGGCACAAGGTGTCCAAAGCTTGCTTGAAGGTAGACAAAGCAAAAAATGATGCCATCTCTAACTTTCCACACTCGGTGGCAGTCAGGGGTGTGCGAAGTCTCTTGGGGCATGCGGGGTTTTATAAAAGATTTATTTAGGATTTCTCAATGATATCTTGACCATTATGTAGGCTGTTGGAAAAAAAATGAATTTTGAATTTTTTACTAATTGTGTACATGTTTTCAATCAGTTGAAGAAGAATCTAACAGAAGCCCCTATTTTGATTGCACCATTTGGGAATATGCCCTTCAAATTAAAGTACAATTCCAATGACATAGTTGTAGGAGCAGTATTGGGTCAGTGAATGGATAAAATATTCAGATCCAGACTATGCAAGCAAGTTATTGGACATTGTGCAAATGAATTATACAGTGACAGAGAAGTAGATATTAGTGTTGGTGTATGCGTTTGATAAGTTTAGGGCCTACTTGGTAGGTACTAAAGTCATTTTATACACCGATCATACAGCCATTTGATACTTCTTTACTAAGAAGGAAGCAAAGACAAGAATAATTCGATGGATTTTGTTATTGCAAGAATTTGACCTTGAAATTCAAGACTGTAAAGGTTGCAAATATCAGGTCATTAACCATCTCTCTAGATTGGAAAATCATGATCATATTGCAGAGCAGGAGCAAATTTGGGAGGAGTTCCCGGATGAACAGTTGTTGATGGTGTCAAGACAACAGTTACCATGGTATACAGATATAGTTAATATGTTGGTCAATGGAGTTTTCCCATTGGATGCTTCCAGTCATCAAAAGAAGCGGCTGAAACACAACTGCAAATTTTACTATTAGGATGAGCCATTTTTATACAAACAAGGTCCGGACCAACTTGTCCATAGATGTATGCCAGAAGGTGAAATGCAAGAAATATTGCCTAAATGCCATGCCTCATTGTATGGAGGGCACCACAGTGGGGAAAGAACAACCCATAAAATTGTGCAAGCAAGGTTCTTTTGGCCTACATTGTTCAAGGATGCAGAGGACTTTGTGAAGAAATGTGATGAGTGTCAATGCATGGGGTCCATCTCCAAGCGGCATGAAATGTCGCTGCAAAATATCTTTAAAGTTGAAATATTTGATGTTTAGGGTATCGATTTCATGGGACCTTTCCCTCCCTTACAAGGGAACAGGTATATCCTCGTAGTTGTTGATTATGTTTCAAAATAAGTCGAGGCTGTGGCTTTACTAACTAATAATACCAAGGCATTGTTAACAGAAGGACATATTTACCAGATTTGGAACCTCGAGGGCTATAATCAGTGATGGGGGATCACATTTTAGGAATGCGTGCTTTAAGGCTTTGTTAGGGAAATGGGGTAACCCATAAGTTGGAAACTGTGTATTACCCACAAACTAGAAGGCAAGTTGAAGTATCAAATAGAGATTTGAAGTAAATACTTCAGACGATAGTCAACACACAAAGAGAATATTAGGCTGAGCCTCTTGATGATGTGCTATGGGCGTATCCCACTGCCTACCAAACCCCTATAGGCACCTCGCCGTATAGGTTGGTTTTTGTTAAGGCATGTCATTTGCCCATAGATATAGAACATTGGGTGCATTGGGATGTCAAAAGGATAAATTTTTATTCAAAAGCAGTCGCTGCAAAGAAGAACTTACAACTCCTTGAGCTGGATGAATTCCGCCTGAATGCATACGAAAGCACTAAGGTTTATAAAGAGAGAACAAAATAATAGCACGATAAACGGTTGGTTAAGCACAAATTTGAGCTAGACCAATTGGTTTTACTGTTCAACTCTAGGTTAAGATTATTACCTAGGAAGCTATGCTCCAAATGAATGGTTCCTTTTAAGGTAGTACACATCACAGAGTATGGGGCGGTAGAATTAGAAGATAACAAGTCCTAGAAAATATTTTTGGTGAATGGGCATAGGGTCAAACATTATTGGCCCAAGGATGATCATAAGGTGCTAAATATTAGGATGGTGGAGGCATAACATTCAATTGGTCGTGCCACGACGTTAAATAAGGCGCTTTACGGGAGGCAACCCGTGTGTTGTAAGTGTTTTTATCTAGTTTTTATTGCGTTTATTATTTTTTTTACATGTATGGAACACCAAGCATGACAGGACTAAATGGGGGCAATTTACACTCCACCAAAAGTTGAATGGGTGATCACGATAAGTACCACGTCATGATGCTTATCGTGATCATTCACTGGAATGCTAGAATTTTACCATAATAAGTATCACATCGTGATGCTTATCATGATGAAATTCTATTTAGTCAGTTTTTCCCCATGATAAGAATCACGTCGTGATACCTATCGTGATG
>JBDJHY010228380.1:0-11070 GCA_039654485.1 Withania somnifera
TCTTGTATTCTGTTATTTACTGTATTTTATTATTGTTATGTGCTCAGTGGGTCCTCGAAGCCTACTGAGTACAGGTTTCTTCGGTGGCTTGTACTCATACTACACTTGCACTTGTGCAGATCTGAGTATAGGGCCTCGATCATGATTCAGCTAGCTAATCGTTCGTTTTTCCTCAGATCAGAGTTTCATATGGATCATAATGGATCTATTGACCAAATCCAACCAATTTCTACCAAGCTTTTCTAAGAGAAACTTATTCTCTTGTATGTTAAATAAATTCTTCGTCTGCATGGGGTTCTAGTTGTGATTATTTTAGACAGAGGTACTCAATTCACTTCCCAATTTTTGAAGACTGTGCAACAAAAGATGGGTACATAGGTGGATGTAAGAACTTTCTTTGATCCCCATACAGACGGGCAATCGAAGAAGACCATTCAGTCCTTTAGGATATGCTTCGAACTTGTGGTTTTGATTTTGATAGTAGATAGGATAAATATTTGTCTTTGGAAGTGTTCTCCTATAGTAACTGCTAGCATTCCAACATTTTGATGGCACTGTTCAAGGCTTTATATAGTAGGCCTTGCAGATCCTTGATAGGTTGGTATAGTAGTGTTGAGATTTTTCCTCAGACTTCTGATTTTATTCGATATTCCATTGAGAGAGTTCAGATTATTCAGGATAGATTATGAATGGCACAAAGTCTATAGGAGAGATTCACAGATCGTAGGGTTTAACCTCTATAGTTTAGTATTGTATACGTCGTATTTTTGTGGGTTTCGTACATGAAGGACGTCATGAGATTTGGTCAAATAGGAAAGCTTAGCCCTAGATTTATTGGGCCATATGAGATTAAAGAGTGAGTTGACAAGGTTTTCTATAGATTATCCCTACCTCCAGATTTTGAAGTTGTTTATCCGGTGTTTTATGTCTTTATTCTCTGCCATATGTGCAAGATCCCTCCCATGTACTTCATTCTCAGTTAGTTTAGCTAGATAATCGATTGACTTATGTTGAGCAGCCTGAGGACATTGTTGATAGAGACATGAGATGCCGTATGTACAAAGATATTCTAGTTATAAGAGTTTGTTGGGCTCGTCATCCTGTTGGGGAGGCTACCTGAGAGTCCAATATCCATTACCCTTATTTGTTTTCTTTCTTAACTTTTGTGGACGAATGTTCCTCTAGTGGAAGATGTTGTAATGACCATTAGGAACTTTTGCGGATGGAAGTTCCTCTAGTGGAGGATGTTGTGATGACCATTAGGATATTTTAGTGTTTTCACGATTCTTCTATATTTAGAATGTTCTTATAACTTCCTGGGACCAATAATTATGTTCACTGGATGTTATATAAATTTTTTCCTTTATATTTATAGCTTCTACATGCCTTACTTATTTATATGATCCCTATTAACTTTTCATTGATTCTATTTAGTCCGAAATATCGATTACACAAAGATTTCCTATATGGAATGTCAAAATCAGACTTCATTTCCATTCTGAGGCTTAATTTTAAAAATTTTGGTTGGTTGGGCTAAGAAGCATCGTGATCGACGGGACTGAGGGCCGTAATCGTGAAGGCCAGCCATATAACCCATCGCGATTGTGAGGGTGGTGGTCGCGATCGCAACACCACCTAGTTGAGCTATATATATGTATTCTTCTTCTTTTTGGATGAGTTTTCACCATTTTCCTCCATTCTCTTATAAATTTAGAGCCTAATTTTTTCGTCTTAATAGGCTAAAATCATATTTTTCTCCATAGAATTTTATCCCGTTGATTCTAAGATCATTTCTATAGGGTAATTTATTGGTTTCTCTTTAGTTATAAATTTTAAAATATTACATAAAATTTCCATGCTTGTTTTTTTTCATTTTCTACCTATAGTTTGATTGCTATTTTTTAGCATTTGATGTATGAGTTGTGCTCTACGTGTTCATATAAATATTTTATTTTTTCAAAAAATGAGGGATTACAGACCCATTTGTTGTTTAGATTCAGATCCCTCTATTATATAGCAATATTGGTCTAGTTTTACTCCTTTCAACTCATTGATTACATTTTTTTATATTCATATGGTGCCGAGCTCATTCTTGATTCTCAGCTTTGCCAATGCCATGTTGGCTATGGTCTACTTTTTCAACCTAGGTAGTAGTGCCATATATGTATGATAAAGTGCAAACTTTGGGATGGGATTACCAATTGGATCCTCATTGTTGTTATTATTTTGACCTATGGCCTATTTAGATGGATTATGACTTAGTTACTTACCCTAGGACCATGTTAACCTGCCCACATAGTCGACGTCGAATCTGGAACATAGTATGGTTGGAGGAGGAATATAATCTTTGGTCTGTGTTATTTATATTTTGACTTGGAAATGTAGACTGGTTGAGAGAGGATTATATTAGTGGCTAGATCTTAGTAGTTATCCCCTATTTAGGCTGGTGGCTTTATAGTCGATCTAGGTATGATGATTGTTCTGTGTTCTACCTTAGGTATTGCATATGATTAGCATATGTATAGTCACTTAGCTATATATAGACGTATATGGCTTTGATGGATAATTAGAAACCTTGTGTGATCATATTGTACCATAGCCTTATACGATCCTGGGAGTAAGTTGTATTGGACTAAGCTATGATGGCTTTGTATTTTTACCTCTATTAGTATCTACTTATCCCTTAACGGGCTCCCTCTGGGCAATTGTGGCATATATAGTGTGATTACTCATGGCTCGGGACCCTAGTTGGTCTACAAGAGGGTGTACCTTATAACTAGGGATTGGCAGCCATCCTATGGATTCCAGTTAGAGATTGTAGACCACTGTAGACTATAAATTGATTCTGTGATTCGAGCATGCATTAATATTTTTAAAAGTAACTTGATTTTAAAAGAATAATAACGAGAACCTGATTTCTTATACATTATATATATCCATGATTGTGGTAGTAGTATAGAGTTATTTTCTCTCACTACTTGATTTATTTTCTCACTGACACTCTGATATATTGGTATTGCCTAGCTTGAAGTAGTTCAATATTTACTGCAGTTCTAATTTTTGTATTTGGCCGGACTTGAGTTTTCCCCTAAGATATGATATATGGTATTAGCCTGAGTTTTGGTATTTTTTTCTTGATGACTATTCCACTAGTTATCATTCAATGAAGTTTTTATATTTAGGATTAGATCCCTCCACAGACCCTCTGACCACGAGTGCCTATGACTGAGATATTGTTTTTAGGTATGAGATGTAACCCGGGAGATGGGCATACCAAAGTAGGAGCTGTAAGTATATAGGAAAGTTTTCATATGTATGCTCATGGGGAAGTATACAAGCACTATTTATTTTTCAGCATCCCTTTGCATTGTACCCTTATGCATTTTGTTTTACTCCTGGGTGCTTATGGGGGAAGTCACATTGGGTTACTTATGTGCTAATGTGTTGGTTTCTAGATAGGCTTTACGGACACTCTTCCATGTTGTTTATTAATTTCCTTTGCTTATTCGTTATTACTTTTAGTGATTACATTCCTTGTGTTCCTCTTTCTCTTGTTGGTCATTCCCTTTGCTGGTTATTTTGGATTTTTAGGTACTGGTAAGGTTTATTCATTGTTTTCTTATGGACAAGGTACTGTGTGTTATACCAGAATGGTTGATGTTCTTTCATATTTGTTAGCTAATGCTGCACACACTGATATCTGATCCTTCACCGCACATATTAGATATTACTGCAGTCACCCTTTTTCTATTGTTTGCTTATTTGCTTATGATCTCTCGTTACCTTTCTTATTCTTAATTTTTTCGGATTGTCCTATGATAGCTACTGGGTACCCATTATTTTTGGTACTCATTCTACACTTCTGCATCTCTTTATAATGCAGGTCGTAGCATGGTCATCATAGCAGACGCAATCATATGAGCTACTTATGTGCTATTCAGTCTTCTAGTTTCATAGTGTCCCAATTGGATTATAGATAGATGTTTCATATATTTTCCCCATTTGCGGGTTATATTATTTGTACTGTTTTGTGTATAGATGCTCTACAGCCACGATGCTAGGTCTTGGGAGTTATTTCATGTTGTGTATCTCTTTTCTTCTTTCCTTCTTCTTCTCCTCTCTTTTCTTTTCTTTTCAGCACTTGATAGTGGCCCGTAAGTATTTACTCTGGTTTGGGGATAGGATTTTATATAGCTAGGATGTAGATGCCATCAAAACTTGGTTTACAGGTTGTGATAGAGTGGCATTATAGATCTACATTCATTTTTGTCTTCGAATGTAAGAGCGAGAATCTAGTAGAGTCCTACAAATTGGTACGTATACATTCATATTCTATCTTTGGAAGGATACAAGGCTCTCTTATAGGGGTGAACTTTGTTAACTCTTTCGTGCAAGGTTTCTATCAATTTCCTAACAATTCACCTTGGTTGTATTCTTCTGCAAATGGTCCATACGCATTCAGCACTCGAAAGTGATGATGCTCCCTGCATCTAAAAAGAGCTCCAGTTGGGGGTTAGGGTAAAGGTAGGGACCATATATGAAGATGAGCTAGAGTTAATTAGAAAATCCTATATTTATTTATCTACCTCTTCTGCAGACACAACTACCTTCGGATGATGATCTTAGAAACCTGTGGCGTCATATGATTACTATATATGTTAGAGCACCTATAAATAAGGGTTAGAATTCAGCACAGGGAGATGAACATGGTGCTTCAACTCCTCATATTTATCCGATAGAAGTGGAAACGACAATTCGTCCTCTAATTGGCAGCCATCCTATGGATTGTAATTAGAAACTGTAGACCAACGTAGCCTATAGATTGATCTGTGATTCAAGCAAGCATTAATAATTTTAAAAAGTAACTTGATTTTGATAGAGTAATAATGAGAATTTGATTTCTTATACATTATATATATCTACGATTGAGACAACAGTATGGAGCTATTTTCTTTCATTACTTGATTTAATTTCTCACTGGCATTCTGATATTAGGGTATTGCCTACCTGATAGCTGTTGGCTTTTTAATGTGATTCTAATTTTCCTATTTGGATGGACTTGAGTTTTTCATTGAGATATGATATACGGGGTTAAGCCCAAGTTTTAGTATTTTTACTCAAATAGCTATGCTATTAGTTAGCTTTTACCGATGATCTTATATGTGGCATTAGATCTTTACGCGGACCCTCTGACCACGGGTAGCTATGCTTGAGATATTGCTGTTAGGTATGAGCTGTATGTAGGGAGAGAGATGTACCATCGTAAGAGGGTTAAGTATAGAGGAAACCTTCTGTGGTTACCCTCCTGGAAGAGTGTTTGTATCGGGGAGGGTGCATATAGGCACTATTTTATTTTCAGCAATCCTTTGCATTGCTTCCCTATACATTTGGTTTCACTCATTGGGGCATTTGCAAGGAAATCAGAGCTCAGTTTATTTACATTCTGTAGGGATCGGCGATAGTTTATGAGTAGAGGATATATTCACGGAGCTTTCGAGGTATAAGGATGCTATTATGCCAACAAAGGATGAGCAAGTCCATAATTTTATAGCTGGATTGAGATTAGAGTTGCATGCAAATGTTCAGTTATTGGTTGCCCAGGGTAGTCCATTATTGGCAGTGGTCAATCACGCTCTTAACATTGAGAGACATTGTCGCTTGGCCCAAAAGGGTGGCGGCAAGAGACAACGCTGTTAAGGGAATTTTTGTGGGTCTTGATCCTTCGGGAAATGGTATAAGAGACGTAAACCTCAATAGCAATAGACGCAACAACAGTATCAGGGAAATCCTACTAGAGCAGTTCAAGCCTCTTTTTTATCATCTAGTGGGGGTCAGAGTATCTATCTCTGTAGGGGCACATCTACTGGGGTTCAAGGAAATGGTGTTATGGGTGGCTCAATCAGTGGTTATGATTGGGAAAAGGTTAAGGTTTCTATAAGTTTGGTGAGATAGGTTATTGTGCCAGAGATTTTCCATGACACCTGGCCATTCATCCAGCTCCCAGGCCGTAGAGCATCTACAGAAAGTACTGCCACTGATTAGAGGTTGTAAGAGATCATAAGGCATCTTTGATGGGGTCTACAGGGACAGAGGAGGGCACATAAGAGGAGATTATCATGGCGTCGTAAGTTTTATACCGTACTTGATAGAGACCAGGAAGAGGGTTTTGATTCAGTTATTATAGGTATGTTAGTTATTTGTCACCAGCCAGCCTTGGCATTGTTGACCTTGATTACACATACTCTTATATGTCTGTGTATTTGGCACCCTATTTGGGTGTTAGATATGACCCTTTACCTGTGCCCGTAAGTGGGCTACTCCCTTAGGTGAGCCACATTTGTGGACTCGATTCACTGAGCTTGCGATGTTACTATACGGGGTTTGGGAACTTGGTCTGGTCTTTTTGGTTGATACACGATTGATTTTGATATGATTCTGGGCATGGATTGGTTATCGCCTAATCATGCAGTCCTGGATTATTTTTCCAAGGTTGTGAACTTATTCGTGACCGATTTTCCTTCAATGGTATGGAAGGGTCCTATTAGCCACTCATTGGTGCAAGTTGTATCTATTATGCATGCTACTAGATTATTAGCTAGGTTTTGTGCAACTTACTTAGCTCATGTCCATAATGTGAGTGTTGCTCCTCTTTCCCTTACGTCTATGCTTACTGTTGGAGATTTTCTTGATGTTTTTCTAGATAAGTTGCCTAGCCTCCCACTCGAGCATGTTGTCGATTTATCGATAGAGGTTGAGATGGACACTAGGCCCCTTCCTATATCACCTTATCGTATATCTCTAGTAGAGATCCGGGAGTTTAGTATCCAACTTGAGGATCTGATTGTCAGAGGAGAATCTATCCTTGTGTTTCACCATGAGGATCTGCGGTGTTATTTATAAAAATGACACTATGTATATGTGTATTGACTACGGTCAGCAAAATAAGGTTAACATTAAGAATTACTATCCTTTTTTGTGGATTGATGAACTTTTTGATTAGCTTCATAGTGCTACGGTGTTCTTGAAGATTGACTTGATGTCGGGTTATCACCAGTTGAGGATTCAGGCTGGGGACATTCCAAAGGTACTTTTCAAACCCGTTATAGACATTATGACTTCGTGGTTTTGTCTTTTGGTTTGACTAATTCTCCAACAACGTTTATGGATCTTATGACCAGTGTTTTCAGACCGTACCTAGATTCTTTTGTGAATATTTTTTATTGATAAACATCTTATTTTACTCCAGGAGTCGGGAGAAGCACGAGGAGTATTTGAGAGTTGTACTATAGACTTTGAGGACTAAGCATCTTTATGAGAAGTTCTCAAAATATGCATTTTTGTTAGACTCTGTTGAATTCTTAGGGCATGTGGTATCTTTTGCTGGAATCAATGTATATCCAGTGAAGGTTTTAGCCGATTGTGATTCGACTAAACCAACTACTCCTTTAGAGGTTCATATTATTTTTGGGTTAGCTGGTTATTACTAATGATTCGTATACAATTTTTATCTATAGCATCTCGTATTACTAGATTAACTAAGAAGGATGTTCCTTTTTAATAGTATGAGGATTATGTTTCTATTTTTCTGAGGCTTAAGGAGTTGCTAACTTTATCGCCAGTATCGTCACTTCTAGTTGATGGTCAGTCGTATACAGTTTATTGGGATGCCTCTAATATTGGTTTTGGGTATGTACTGGTGCATCAAGGTAGATTCATTGCATATGCTTCATGTTATTTGAAGGTTATGAGTGTAACTACCCCACCTATGATTTGGAGTTGGCGGCATTAGTTTTTGCGCTCAAAATCTAGACACATTAGGTTTATGGAGTTGATGTTGTGAGATTTTTAATGATCATCGCAGTCTACAGTATATACAGAGTTAGAGGGAGCTTAATATTAGATAGAAGAGATGGGTTTAGCTGCTGAAGGATTATGACTTCAGCATTCTGTACCATCCAGGTAGAGCAAATATGGTTGCAGATGCCTTAAGCTGAAAGGCTATCAGTATGGGCAGTTTGGCTTCTATATCAGCTTCATAGAGGCCATTAGCCTTTGATATTCAGTCTTCGGATAACCATTTGGTCTGATTGGAAGTATCATATTTGAGTAGAGTCCTTGCACATGTTAAGACTATACCTTCTCTATTTGATCATATCTAACAATGACAGTTTGAGGACAGATCCTTGGTTCGTATTCGATTGTTGGTTTCGAAGGGTGATTATAGAGATGCATACGTAGACTCTGATGGTGTATTATGGATGTGCACTCGTATTTCGGTTCCCAGGGTTAAGGATTTGATTCAGACCAATCCTTGTGAGTCCCATTATACTAGATAATGCATACATCCGGGCACCAAAAATATGTGTAAAGATTTGAGACAACACTATTGTTGGCATCATCTGAAATCTGATGTTACCATGTGTTTTTATTGATGCTTGAACTTCTAGTAGGTAAAGTTTGAGCATAAAATACCTGGTGGTGTGTTTCTACGACTCCCTAATCTCGAGTGTAAATGAGAGGGGACTACCACGGATTTTGTTTATGGATTACCTCGTACTTCCATATGGGTGATTATTGTATATGGGTCATTGATCGATCGATTGACTAAATCCAACCAATTTCTACCAACTTATTCCTCTTGGGTTCTAAGAGATTTATTCTCTTATATGTTTAAAAGATTCTTCGTCTACATGGGGTTCTAGTTTCTATCATTTTATATAGAGGTACTTAGTCCACTTCCTAGTTTTTGAGGACTGTGCAGCAAAATATGGGTTTAGAGGTGGCTCTAAGAACTTTCTTTCATTCCTAGATATATGGACAATCCAAGAAGACCACTTAGGTACTCTAGAATATGCTTCAGACTTGTGTTTTTAATTTCGGTGGTATTGGGATCAAAATTTGGGTTTGTAAGAGTTATCCAGTAGTAATTTCTACTATTCCAATATTTATATGACACTGTTCAAGGCTCTATATAGTAGGAGGTGTAGATCGCCGATTGGTTGGTATAGTAGTATAATGATTTTGCCTCAGTCTTTTGATTTGATTTGAGATCCGATAGAGAGAGTTCAGAATTTTTAGGAAAGTTTATGAATGGAACAAAGTATATAGAAGAGATACACGGATCACAGGCTTGGACTTCTATAGCTTAGTGTAGCAGACATGGTATTTTTTTGAGTTTCTTAATTCTTAATTCTTTGAGTTTGGAATGTAGATTGCACAAATATTTCATACATGGAATGTCAAAATTTGACTCTGCTTCCATCTCTAGCCTCAATATTACCAATAGAAGCATTGCGATCACAGGGCTGAGGGACAACATCGCGAAAGCCAACCACATAGCCCATCACGATCATGGGGTGGTGGCTGCAATCGCGACACCGCATGGCTGGGCTATATATATGTCTTCTTCTTCCATTTGGATGAGTTTTTACCATTTTCCTCCATTCTCTTATAAATTTAAAGCCTAATTTAGTTTGATTAAGTGGCTTAAATCATATTTTTCTTCGTAGAATTTTATCCTTATGATTCTATGATAAATTCTATAGGTTAGTTTCTTGGTTTCTCTTTATTTATAAAGTTTTATATAGTACATAAACTTTACAGGATTTTTTTTCATTTTGTACCATTAGTTTGCGACCTATTTTGTATAATTTGATATATGAGTTATGCTCTACGTGTCGGTATAAATATTTTATTTTTCCAGATATGAACGATTACAAACCTATTTTTAGTTTGGATTTTGATCCCTCTTATATAGCACTATGGGTCTTGTTTTACTACGATAGACTTATGGATACATTTTTTCTAGATTCATGAGGTGCCAAAATCGTTCATGATTCTCAGCTTCTTTCGACGCGACTCTCAAACCTTTTGCTAGTGCAAGGTAGTCTATGGTCTAATTTTTCAAGATGGGTATTAGTGCGGCATACATATGATAAATTACCAGCTTAGGGCTGGGTTTACCAATTTGAGCATTATTTTGTTATTCATTTTTCCTATGGACTACTTAGATGGATTGTGACTTAGTTGTTAAGTTGGAACTATGCTGCCCTACCCGTGTACTCGATGCCGACTTTGGAAAATAGTATGGTTAGGGGATGAGTATAAACTTTGGTACGTGTTATTTATATGCTGACTCTAGAATGTAGACTGGGTGGGACGGGATTATATTAGTGGCTATAGCTTAGTAGCTGTCCCCTTGTTTAGGCTAGTGGTTTTAGAGCCGATCTAGGTAAGCTAATTGTTCTATTTTTTGCCTGATATGTTGCATATGATTAACATGTTTGCATTCACTTGGCTATATATAGAAAGATATGTCTTTGCTGGATAGTTAGCAGCCTAGTGTGATGATACTGTACACTAGCACAGTGAGAGCCTAGGAGTAAGATATATTAGACTAAGCTGTGATGGATCTCTACTTTTTGGCTATAATGGTATGTACTTAGACCTTAACGGGCTTCCTTTGGGAAATTGTGGAATATTTGGTGCGATTAGTCATGGTGCGAAACTGTAGTTGAGCTAGGAGAGGGTGTACCTTATGACAAAGCCATCCAATGGATTCCAGTTACAATAGTAGACTAGTGTAGCCTATAAATTGATTCTGTGATTTGAGCATGCATTAATATTTTTAATAAGTAACTTGATTTTGATAGAGTTATATGTTGGACCAAGAGTGGTTCACAAATTGTCCCTTTATGTGTTGATTGATGACTAAACAATTAAGTTAAAGATTTAATGTTAGTAAAGTGCTTAAAGATGCAAGAACGTGTTCAACAAAGGCATCCAAAATCGTACAACCAATGTGGATCCTCAAGGACTTGTTTAAGACATTCTGACGACTCAACTTGGAGTATTTGTTAACAAACAGGCATGTGTTAGTTGACCAAACCAAAGAGTTGGTCAAAAACAGGTTAGCTTTTAGTCGACCATGAGCAAGTGCTGGTCGACCAGAGCAAAAGCAGTACACTTCTTGAAAATGTGTTAGTCGACCAAGAAGATGTGTTGGTCGACCAATCAAGGAAGAAAATCAATATATAAATTCCTCCAATGGCTAGTTTTGTTCAACAAGTC
>JBDJHY010228391.1:0-11069 GCA_039654485.1 Withania somnifera
GAAATCCTATTTGGTGAATAGATATTGACTATCATCACATCAACTTTTACCTTTCCTTTGGAGAGCATTGACATTGCAGCGGACACCGTATCAACCGTCACAACTATATAAATTAATCCACTTTAAAAGTCAGTAAAAAAACAAGGGAAAGAGTTATCAGACACAGAGTTATTATGAGGATCTATTTATTTCTCATGCAATTATATATTTTCATGTTATATTCCTACACTTTAGTTTACACAATTGCACATATTAATGAACTTATATTGTAATTGATGTGTGCAATCTTAATTAGATATGTTATCATAAAAAAGCCTTATACAATATTATTTAAGATAACTGATTGGATTATAGAGAATAAAAAAGATCATATTTAGAGAGTTTTTTTAAAAGCATCTATTCTCAATTAGTGACTCGTCGAAAAAAGAAAAAAAAGCTTGTATAGATCGGATACCATCGAAATAAGAGTTAATATGATCAAAACTTTTAAATGTAATAGGAAGTTAAATATGAAATCCCTATGTTATTTTATATAATAATTAAATTAAATTTAAAAAATTTACTTACGTAGGTACAGTAGTAAAAGCACAAATAACTAAGAGAATAATAACGAC
Organism: Withania somnifera; assembly: GCA_039654485.1. Taxonomy (NCBI): domain Eukaryota; kingdom Viridiplantae; phylum Streptophyta; class Magnoliopsida; order Solanales; family Solanaceae; genus Withania; species Withania somnifera. The sequence continues at coordinate 615 of JBDJHY010228391.1, forward strand.
AAAAGAGTAAAAAATCTTTATAAAATATTGAGCCGCAAACCTACAAAACACACCTTATGGTAAAAAGAATAACTATTAAAATAATACTTACTGAGATTACAAAGAAAGTATATTTCTATCTTTAGTATCTAAAAATTAAACCCTAACCAATAAGTTAGACATTTACTTTGAATTTTTGATGTTTCTAAGAGCCAAATCATGATTTTAAAAATTCCCTTTTCTAATATATTCTTTATCATTCCATACAAATTAAATTTAGTTTCTACTATTAATTAGTTATTTTTAGTGTACTACAAAGGTACTAGCTTTATACATGTATATTAAAAAGGCAGACAAAGTAATTTCAGTCAAAGTGATTTTGCACACACTAGACAGGGAGCAATTAATGAATACTAACAAAATAATTTAGAAATCAAATACAAGTAAATGAGCAAAAATCTATAAAAACGCAATTGACTGTACGTTTTTTTTTTCTTCTGAAAAAAACTTGGTGGGGTTTAGCTATTGAATTGTGAGTTATATGCTTTTTATTGCGCGTGAGAGAGTATCTTTTACTTTTTTTTAAAAAAAAAAATTTAAAATTAATATTATATTATCTATTTTCTTCACTAATTAAAGTAGAATAAGTAATTGAATGACCATTAAAGTTAAGAAAATGAAAAATAATATTTGAAAAGTAGCATAAAAGTAAATTCAAGGGTTAGAATTAGAAATAAATTAATAAAACTGATTTTTTTAAAAAAATTAACGATGCACGTGTGGTCAAAAGAAAGAAATTAAAGGTGTATATTAAAAAAATTCATAAAATATTTTTTTTTAAAATGCAGTTTTTTATTTGCTGATTTAGAAAGGGAAACAATCCACTCCCCTCTCCCCATTTTTTAAAAAACACAAAGACAGAAAACATCGTAAAGAATCAATTTCTATCACTTTCTCCCTCTCCCCCAAAATATTATTTTTCATGAAAATAACTTTTCCCACATTTTTTTGTGTATACATCAAATAAAAGACAAAAAATATTATCCCAAATAATAATGACAGCCTTTTGTAATATCCATGTCTTCCTTTCGGTTACCCTAATCTTGTGCCTCCACCACCCTAGGTGAAATTGTATTTTCTAAAATAATTGATAGATTTTAAAAATAAGAGATCTACACTTTAAAAATTATTTTGGGGGATTTAATTAATTTTCTCCAAACTCTATGCATTCAGGACCAATTGACATAGAATAATGTTTTTTACAAAAAGATCAAAGAGTAAAACACATAACTAAGTTGATTAAATAATTAAATTAACATAAAATTATATCCCATATGTAAAAAATACGATAAAACTATAATGACACTAAAATCAACATAATTGACCCTTTTGAAAAATCATATACATATTTAGGTAGAAAGCTATAGAGTGGGTGACATGTTTACAGAAAAAACTAGATATAGAGAATTTAGTTTATTTTTTATATCCACACAAGACTCATTTATCAACTAGTAGAACAACATAAACAAGCATAGATTAGTGTTCGGGCAACAAGAAAAAGAGAAATCCAAAATTTATCACATAAATGAAATCGAACAAAAGATCAATGATAAAATCACAAATAAAATAGCAAGAATCGTATGTCAACAAAGTTTCTTGTAAAAAGAAAATCATATATAAATTTAATTATACAAATAAAGCAAAGCTACAAGTTCTATATAACATTTTAGAGATTCACCTTTATAGTCATACGATTGTAGCAAATTAACCATTTTAGTAGTAAGCACTTTGTCAGTATCAATCAACATCACTCGAACTTCTTCTATCATTCCATAAAAAGGAATTGCCATTGAATTATTTGTTCTTTCTATTATTTGAAAAGTTTCTCCTTCAGACATAAAACTGAGGAGATACAAGAAACTAATTTGATATAAAAAAGGTCAGATTTTATTAGAAGATTTACTTTAACTCTTTTGATAGATTTGTTAATTAAAGCTCTATTGGGTTCACTTTTCCCTTTGAAGCCTATTTATACAGTATCATTTATTGGCTTATGAGCATGTTTAGTAGACCATACAAATAATTTGGGCTAAATATCTAGATAGCTCCTCAAACTTGGCATATTTTTTAAATTAGACACTTAAATTAATCAGTGACCAAATTGTTAAGTACAAGTTTCTAACTTATATATCATGCCATGTTTAAGTGCTATCTAGGTATTAAACAAATAATTTTTCTTTAATCTATTTAATTATTTTTTTTTCTTAAGTCAAGATAAGGATATACTTTTGTCTTTTTTATTCTCCTTTTAGGGGTTTAGTATGGAAGGCAATTTTATTGATAAAATTACTTTTTTAGTGTTTGATGATCGTATTTTTCAAGGAAACATTTTTAACTATACAAAAAAAAAAATGACTTCCATCACTTATGGGTTCTAAGTGAATACTCATTTATATTTTACAGTATCATAATTACTTTCTTACTTTATCTTAATTGTATCATCCAATACTAACAAATTACTATCAATAGTTGGTATTCAAAAGTGTAACCAAATCATTATTTCCTGATCATATCCTCCATGTTTAATTAATAGTAAACGTTGAATATGATCTAGAAAATAATTTTTTTCAAGACTTTTCTATATTTTATACATCATAGACAACCTTTATGATTTTGTTGTAGTGTATACCTTAAGAAATATGTGATTACAACATCTAAATTTATAATTATTCTATTCGTTGCCTCCTTTTGTCCACTTACAAAATAGCCTAAATTTCTTCACTATTCTTCTTTCTGTTAGTTATTCCGTATGTAGACTTACGAACTTCATATATACATCACTACTAAATCATCATACGTCTTGTTAATTTCCTACATATTCCCTTTTAACTGTGCTACCGAGGACAAGCACAAACAGTATTGATCAACGGTGGAACTCCAATTTTTAGTATGAAGAATTTCGTCATGATGGCACCTGCCTTACCCTTGCTAGATAGGTAAGCCTAATGAACAATTACAACAGTAAAATATAAAAAATAAAATAGAATAAGCGAGAAGATAGAAGGTCCAATTCAAAAAGTCAGTCTATACAACCATCCCAAAACCTAGAGTTACTATATGTACGTGCCACTAAATAAGGATATACATAATCCAAAATAAGTACAATACAAGTCTCAGAAGTATCTTAATTTTTTAATAAAAAGTAAGACATAAAGAAAAAAGAGTCCTCGTAATCTGTCGGGAACACAAGCTACCACCTCGTGTATGCTCATGAAGTGAAACCACATTCCCTGGACTAAGAAGGTAGTCAGGATGTGTCGAGCTCCAAAGCTACACAAAAAGTATAGAAAAAGCAAGAGTTAGTACAAAAAACAATGGGTACAACAACATCCTCGGCTAACATTAATACAAAGCGGTGACAAACACCTACTACCTTGACACACATCGAACCTTCAATAACTATAACTTACAAATAGTTGATATACCCAGTAGAATATCACAATAATATATACAGGGCCAAGGGAGGTCTTAATAAAAAAAATCGTATAATCAGAACTTAACAATAACAAATTCTAGACCATCAAGATACTGTAAGCATACTCAATCCGAACTGACCTCAAATACCATAATCTCACCCCTAACCTGTCCAGGTGCAAGGATAAAAAAACAAGTCAACTCACGACTCATGGAAGAATCACATTAGTCATGCTACTTGCTCGTAGAAGGAGTCCCTCAATGCCATCTTAGTCCCCAACACACAAGTCCATGCGCGACGCAAAGGATACATCTTGGGAGCCAAAAATAAACTCATAGGATGGATTTGGAAAATGAATAGGCTAAGGTAAATGAAAAAAATACCTAAATCTATCAATTATTGTTTACATTTTAGTCTTAACCATAACTCATGTCTTTTCCAATTCACTATCAATAATAAACTTTTCTTAATTCAATCATCATCAACCGTAAACCTTTTCTCAATTCAATCATCATCAATCATAAACCTTTTTCAGTTTGATCATCATCAGGACAATAATACCAAGTCCACTAATCTTATCCATGCATTCCACCTAGGCTAGTAATACAGTTCAACAAGGAAAAAGACAATTTAATATAACAACAAATGAAGACAGTAAAATAATCACTATAAAGTATAGGCAACCAGGTGAAGCAAAATAAAAAAGTAGGTTTAGGTAATTAGGGAAGTAGTGATTAGGAAAATAAGGCAATAACTAGTATGATTAGCATAACAAGCATAGTCAAGTGAGTGAAGTAGGATAAGAAACATGATCATATAAGGTGTCCAGTTGGCATGAAAAGCAACGCCAAACATGTGAAGTGGATGAGCAGCATGATTTAAGCAAATAAGGCACTCAATTAGCACAACAACTAGGATCAAACAATGAAATAAATGAGTAAATATCATGCATCAATTAATAAGTGTGCTATGCGATGCAATGATGTCAACGGGCATCATGTATCTATGTCCTAATGATACACATCTGCTTCTAATTTTAGGTAAGTTAGGACCCATGGGGGATAACTAATCCATGTATCTAAACTGGCCAGATACCCAACCTTACAAATAGATATCTTAATAATGCCAAAAATAAAACATCGGCCCTTGCTTTCATATTATATCATATCATAACAATGTCAAAATGATCCTCGATCCTTTTGTCTTTTTATTTATATATCATGACAAATGTCAAAAATCGCACCTCAACCCTTGCCTTTCATCTCACGTATTATCATGTTTTAACTGCCTCAATTTATTTCAGTGATCCAAGATTCATCAATAAGTAAGCAATATAGTATGCAATACAAAATATGAAATAATCAAAGAAATCAAATCATAAGGCCCGATACTAGCAAACAAAAATAAATCAACTCCTTAAATCAAATAAAACCCTCACATTGGTCGAATATAAAAAAATATTAGCTCAAAACAACCAAACCCCACACTCAGATATAATATTCATTAAAGAATCAATCCAAGGGAATAATCTCCTACGGGCATCTCAAAAACTACATAGGTCTCAAATGATAGAAAATATCAAATAACCAAAAAATTTACATCAACTTTTATTTCTTTATTTTAACCCCGCGCAACTTGACTCTAGTGTCCGGGTAAATACACGTTACTTCACCCGCACGAACACCTCAATAATTCTCAGTACTCTTAATTATAAAAAAATAACACATAATCACCTAAGACATAGTATAGAAGAGTCAAAGAACCTCAACTTACCTTAAAGTTGAAGAAAACAACTCAAACTTGAGTTTTTTTCTTCTGAAGAGCTTTTGAAAGAACAAAATCGGATCAATAGCGGATTACCCATAAAAAAATATGAATAATAATACACATATAATGTACTTCAAAATCGATCCCAAAAGTCACTCAAAAAGTCAAGCCCAAAACTCAACCAAAACAATTTTTTTATTTTAAAAAAAAAATTCATGTTACCGATAACTTAGGGAGTTCAAATATGAAGTTTCATAAAAATAAAGTAAAAATTGACCTATAAATTATCAATTTACCAAAATTTAACTTTACCAAGAAAATCCCAAATTGTCAGCTTGTACGCGATTTAAAATAATAAAAATAAGTTATAAATATTTTTTTTATGCCTAATCAGTTTACCCAGATATAAGTATAATGACCCGTACAATCACTTTCATATGTTTATGTTTTCTTTCATACTAGAGATTTTCTGTAGTGTCCCTAAGTCATTTATGATTTATCAGAATCGGTGATTCAATTCCTGGATCGTTCATTTGATTGTTATATCTATTTTCTTAATTTAGAGTATTAACTATTGAAATCACTGACTTCAGTGAGCATTTTGTGAAAATAAGCTTAGAATTGAATTGCTATAATTTGTTAGCTCCAGAACATGGATTTTGGTCTAGAAAGACTATTGATTCATGTCTGGAGGCTTTATTTTTGGTTTTATCTGATTTTGTGTTATTGAAATTTTGTAGTTCAAAAATTTGACTTGGGTTGATTTTGTATGATCGGAGCCTCAAATTAAAAATCTAACTGCACCATCAGCTTTAGAATGTTGAGTTTGAGTTAAGTAAGTTGTTTGTTCAGGCCTTGCACCAACCGGATAATTTAGGGTACTCGATCGAAAAGTTTATAATTTTGGCATAGAGTTGACTTTAGTCAACATTTCATAGAAATAATCTCGGATTAAAAGTTAATCTGTGTCACTGATTCCAAAATATCATTTTCATACAGGTAGCATATCTGATTTGTTTTCATCGAATACTGAATTCATTCTGAGCATTTATATTGTGCTGTGATAATACCTGGCTTTTACTGAAGTTTTAGTTGCTGGTGCAGTCCTTAGTTTCTCTTTGCGTTTGCAGAGCATGGTTGCATTCGTGGTGAACCCGATTGAATTGGTCTTTGCATTTGTGGCCGGAGAACCGTGTTTGCAAAGAGGAGGCCTAGATCGGCTGATTCATTTTCCTCTGTGCGCTCGTGGAGGCCACTGCATTCACGGTGTCTCAGCATGGTGAGTGGACAGTGTTTACGGTCAGTTGACCACAGCACAAAGAGCATTTTCCTAGCTGTATAAAAGCTGCCAAACTCGAATTTCACTCATTCTTCATCATCTTATCACTTAAATAGATCAAAATCCATCATTTTCAATTCTTGAGTTTTTGCATGCGGTAGTGGGTGATGTTGAAAATAATAGTTTTCGATTATTCTTCAATTATTGGTAAACTTAAACTCTAATTTCATCCAAATTTTTTGAAATTCTCAAAGTCAGTTCTTCACTTTAATTCATCAATTTTAGCTGATTTCTTGCTCGTCTTAGCTTCAATTTTTTTGTATGAGTTTTCTATAATGTGAATTTTTTTTGGTACCTTTTGTTTGGAGTTTTAAATTTGTGGACGCGTAGGTCCATTTTAACTTAGATTTTAACCCCGACTATAATTATAGCTACGACATCATTGACTATTATTAATGCATAGATTATTGTTTTGCTAGAATTGTGATTCTTCTTGATCATTGGTGCATTTTTAGAGTTGTTTGAGATGTTCAGGCTAATTTCTTCCGGTATTAGCGAACTTATCTTCGAACGCCAGGTAGGCTATGACTTTTCGATCTTAGACTTGCCATATATGAAAAATAATTGTAATAATTAGCCATCCTTGGTAACGCTAAAATTACACCTCCAGACGAAGCATAAACGGTCATTGTTCAAATATAGAACCCAACAAGGTTTGGGTCGATCCAATAGGAAATATAGTTTCATGATCAAGTCTAATGATAATATTTAATCACTTAGTCAATTATTTCTAAAAGACATAAAAGTAAATAAGGGGGATTTTTTGTTTGAAATAGTAACACTTTCGGTAGAATTCAGAGATCAATTGATGTATTTTGTAATGAAGTTCAAGTAATGAGAAAAACCTAGGAGATTGTGTTCACCAGTGTTTCGACAGTCTTCGGATTATATACGTTAATAGTCTTGCAATTTTTCATAAGTGTATAGTTATTTATTGAAACAATGCAATTTATCTAAGTGTATTTCAATTTTTTATCCTTAGATAAATCTCTTTACACCTTCTCAGGCGGTAAAAGAGTGCAATATTTCTATCATAATAACTTCAAAATAATTACCCCAGTTACAACGATAATCCTTAGACGAGGATTGAGGCCTCAAATTTCTTATCATAATCTCAACTCTTAGGCTTAATCATACAGGAAATACTAACTAAATCTAGGTATGTTCTAGTATTTGCAACCATGAAAAATTAGTTAAATTGTAGAGATTGTGTGTTAATACACTTATTAAGATGCAATAACCATGTTAGAGTTATAACCCTAGATTTGTTTCACATGGATCCCACAACCCTAAAGTTGGGGATTTAGCTACTCATGATTGTGATTACGCAACTGTAAATAGAATAACTAATAGATATTATACCGCTAAATATGATTTCTAGCTTACTATTCTTAATTATGATAAGAAGTTAAATATTATTGATGTGATGAGGAAGCTGAGAATGTGACCAGTTTATTGTACTTGCAGGAACAATGGATCAATATCTTTTAGATTGTCTAGGCATTGAAATTGCAAATTTTGGGTAATATGTATGTGCATCTGAATTATGCAACATGGTCTAGATATGCTCTTTGTCAATAGTTTTGGTTAATTATGCTTTTTCTGTCATAGAACTGGGCTACATTTGTTCTTTATTTCAGTTTTGCAGAACTGGAGAGTGGAAGAGAGAAAAAGTAAGGGGGGAACTAAGTTAGACAAGATTGCAGCAAGGCACAAACTAAGAGAGATAGAACTTGAAAGGAAAAGAGACAGTGGATCCATCATCAAGTTTAATGAGATTCTCTTATTTTGGCTAAAACAAGAGTCACTGCAATTCCATTCGACAAAACAAAATAGTGTCTAGAAAATTAAAATGAAAGACAGCAATTTCCACTTGATATAATAACTTTTTCACTCCAAAGAGCCCTTGTATGAGCTAGAGTTGATAGCAACGGATCATTAGGAAAATTTTCTATTCCTGGCATCTGGACACTCGATCTCGCTGCCATCTGCACATGTAGAAAGTAACCATATGACATACTAACTATTAATTGAGCGACCATCTAATAAGTTAACTTTGCCAAACTAATATTTCAAATAAACAAAGAGTAGTAAGCTAAGTGAAATAGAAGCACAAACTCTCAGTCATGTCCATTAGGTAGAAGCACTTGGAGATGCATGGTTCTGGAAGAGATCATCCATATTATTGAGATTCAAATATGCATCACAATCTTCCCACTCATTTGAATCACTTCCTTCAATATCATTAGCATCTGATGTCGCGACAATATTGCTTGGGTCAAACACGTTGTATTCGCCATTATATTGCTGGAAATTAGCATTTTCTGCTCCCAATTCATTAGCTATCACATTTCCAGCATTTGTATCAGACATTATTGCGCTACCTGAATATGTTGTTACATGGCCCGCATTGAGATTCAAGTTGTAACCATTTTGATTCTGATTATCTAAGCTGTAATCATGATAATATCCATTATTAAATGCTAGGCCGGACCTATAAGTAGTGCTCCCAATAGGGTTTTCAGAACACAACATTTCAAATAATGGGCCATGTTGTTGTTGTAGCCCACTGGCAGCATCATTTTGGGTAGACAAAAATGGGTTGAGGTACTGGGGTTGAACCTGAAGTTGTGGGTGATGGAGCTGCTGCTGAGTTGAACTAGCAAAAATGTTGTTGGCATTAATGAGTGAAAATTCTGGGCCTCTATGGGATTGATTTGGAACATTTGTTTGAAGATGAGGCATTCTCCCAAATTTCTTACAGCTGCTTCTTTTTTTTCTTTCTAGTGATATCTTGTAGCTTCTTCTTTGTTGAGAATCACTTGAGGATCCTTGACGGATATATTTTCGCTCTTCCTTTGGTCTCCATTTGTTGATACGACATTTCTGAAAGAGGAAAAAAACAAAGGAGAGTCGGAACATGGATATATTATTTATCATCTCAACTCATTGTTATTAGGTGTATTTGAAACACATGACACAATCATTTTTAATAGAAAATATTTTGTCGATAATCAATGAATGATAAAGTCATTTGAATTAAAGATTGATACTGATATTACTTCATTGAATAGTCACAACAAAAAATAGTAACTAACAATGAATAACTTCTATCACCAAACATACAGTTAAAGTCTGCTGCTAATCCTTTTTATTGACAAAAACCTTGAGTACTAAAGATGAGAGCAATTTCCAAACATTTAGCAGGGGAAACGATATTATAAAATATTGTTCTGATAAATGATCTTTTGATATGAAATTGATATTAAGATCGTTATAGAAAAAATTGATCTCATAAGTGCTTAATGAAAAAACATTCCAAGAGAAATATTTCTAGTAAACAAGTACCAGAAAATAACTTTTTAAAATATATTTTCTTTTATAAAATAACTTTACCTTTACCAAAAACACATAAATATATAATACATATTTGTTGATTTAATTTTTGAATAATTAGTTAACCTAAATAGTTGACCACTCAACCGGTTAAAATAAAAATACCTGACGAAGGTATAACATATGTATAGACCATGTATAATGTGTATGATCATGTATTATCATTGTATAATATATTCTGACTAGAAAAAGTAAACAGTAAATTTATCCTACTATTTATATGAAGATTTCTTAATTTTCTTACGGATGTACCTGAAGGTGGCTTGCAACCTGCAGCCTAGTAAGACCAGGCACATTCATTACCTCAAGAATCTCTTTCGGCAGACAACCTGCGTGTTTCAATTAAAATGTAATTTAATATTCCTAAATCAAGCCGAAGAACATGTAAATATAATAATTACTACGTCTTAATTTCAAACAAGTTAGATCTTACTTATAAGTGTGAATTTTAATAGTTCATTTAGCTAAAATATAGAAATGAATTGAAGAGAAAATTAAT
>JBDJHY010228401.1:0-11069 GCA_039654485.1 Withania somnifera
CTCCCCCCCCCCCCAACGATCTAACTAGAGTTGAAACTTTAAAAATATTTTTCTGCGGATAAATATTAAAGCAAAATTTATCTTATTACGCAAAATAACAATTGTAAATTTCCTTGTCAATAATAATTATTTATTTAATTATTGGATTATTTAAATTTAGAATAAGGGTAATCATATATACTAGATTGTTCTTGGTAATTTTTTGGTTTCGAACTAATTACACCGATCTATGCCTCTGTAATTAAAATTATCTATCAATACCGAATTAATGCAATTACATACTGTTGACTTTCGAATAACAAAATAACGTTAAAATATTGATAATGGAAGTATATAAACACTACTACCCTGTATGTTTAATTCATGTGGTATTATTTAAATTCTGAGATTATCAAATGATTTTTTTCGCATATTCTTTTATATGTTGTTTAAATATTATAAATTATTAGTAATTATTGTAACTTATACTATTTTATATTTATATATATATATATAGTTTATAATATTCAAATTTTATTTTAAAAGCTTAAAGTTGTTATATTCAAGTTTACAGTCAAATTTAAAGATCTTGACTTCCAAAGTGATATTTAGGATGTGAGTAATAAATACGTAGGCTCAATTTATGCAACAATATTTCACTAGGCATAAGTTTAAAAAAGAAAAAAAGAAAATTTGTCCTCTAGGATAAATCGTGGATATTTGTAAAAATATCTATCAAGGTTAAATAATAATTTAATGTTAAATAATCTATAAACAAAAAAAATATGATATTTCTTTGATTGCCTTAAAAAAAAGTATAACGATAGACTGTAGGTCTGGAGATAACCTCAAAATCTACAGGATTCAAGTCGAGCAAGACTAAGACGAATTCAAAGTATTTTAAGTGTAAATTTAGTGTCGTGATTTATGAGGTAGACGTGTAAGTGAAGATCGATTATCATCTCCAAGAAAGATAGTTTCAAGAACACGATTAATTGCTCAAAGTAATGGGAGATTGATAATGGTGTTACAAATAATGTTGTTACACATTTGGTGGATAAAATAAAGGCTTAATTTGCTACCAGTGTCTTGTGTGATGTGAATGTGCCACCAAGACTTAAAAGGAAATTAAAGCTTATAGATCGAATGTTAGATCAATTGTATCGTATGGGGTGAACTATTGTTCAGTCAAAAACTTGTATGTCCAGAAGATGAAAATAGCATAATTAAGAATGTTGAGATACATGTACAACATACTAGAAGAGACAGGATTGCGAGCGAAGACATTTAGTATAAGGCAGGAGTGATCTTTGTGGTAGACAAAATGTGGGCGATGTAATAAGATCTTTCCGACATGTGAAGAAAAAAACGCTTATGCCTTAAAGAAGAAGTATGAGAGATTGGTTATGGGCGATTGGAGTCTTAGGAGAGGTAAAGGTAAACCAAAACAACTTACTAAGGACATGACACCGGGTTTAAGAACATAAAAACCAGGATGGAATACTAGTTGGTAATAATAAGGTGTTCTCAAGTTCCTCTTATTAGTAGTAGTATTAGTACTCTCATGCTATTTTCTTATTTGATTTTGTTCTTATTTTCATCTCTGTCACCTATAGTTTTTCTGCTCCTCTATCGTACTGCTTATAGTTATTATTGTTCTTTTTTTTATAATTGTATTTTAGATATACAGTTATTAAGTCAAATGCATATTAGAAGCAATTTCTTTTACTTTCATAAGGTAAGAATAAAATTGTGTAACATCACCTTCTTCAAACCCAAATTGTGAGGTTTAACTAATTACGTTATTATTATATATTAAAAGAAAAATAAGACACATTAATCAAACGAAAGAACTATACACTAGGAAATAAAGTTACATAAAATACATTAGAACCCACATGATCTTAAAGAATTATTATATTCCTTTGGGAATTCAAGAAAAGATAGTAAAAGAATAGAAAATACATCTACATTAGAAAATTTCAACAATACTACTACTATTATTTTGTAAGTTGGTAAAATCTGAATAATTGACCTACTCAATTATATATCACTAAATAAAGGGGAAATGATATGATTATAGAATTGATATGTGGTTTGTATTAAAAATGGTTCATATATATCTTTATCCTTATGGAAATAGCACATATATATCCTTCTCATAACAATTAACATTTAATGACTCTTAAAATAAATAAACTCACTATTTTTTCTTAACAAGAAATCTTAAATTTGAATCATGAAATAAATAATTTATTATAAAATATATTTTTATTTATTAATTTTTGTTTTCCTTGAGTGTGCTAAATCAGTGGGTAATTAAATAAAAATGAGTTCAGTTTATCTGAGTGGCCAGGATTTTTATTTCCAGTAGGATCGAGCGTGTATGGTAATTTTTTTTTATCATGAGCGTGTTATTGCAGTAGGTGATTTAATGAAATGTGTTAAATTTATTTGAGTGGGTGAGATTTTTTACTTTCAGTTAAATCGGGTGTATGGTGAATTTTTTTAAATTTATTTTAAAAAAATTTAAGTGTGCTAATGCAGTGGGTGATCAAATAAAAATAATTGAGTGAGTGTGATTTTTATTTGAAGTTGGATATGTTATATATAGTGAAAAATTATTGTGTGATGTTATTTTAAGCGTCACGTGATATTTTTTAAATTAAATATAATTTTTTTAATATATTAAATATTTATTTATTAAATAAAAAAAATATATATTATAAATAATTTATATAACAATAAAGATATATAAACCATTTATAAATATATATATATATAAATCATTTAAAAAGAAAGATATATTAACTCTATTTTAAAAAGTTAAAAAATAAATCAGATATTTTTCCAAACATATTAGGAATGCGTGAGGGTGGGTTCCATTGTACATCTGAATCGTACAGATACTGAAACAAGCACAAGACAAATAAATAATTTATAGAAAGTAGAAAAGCATATTGTCCGTTGCGATAATTTTTAAAAAGGGTAGCTTTGGTACAATAGTACAAACCAAGAAGTATCCATGGTGGACAGCTCATGAGATCATTGCTTCAACTTGTGTATCTTATTTCTTTCGGTTATTTTGTTTGGTTGGAATATGTGTTCGTCTATTAATATCAATAATTTTAAATTTTATTATTAATTTTAAAATTTTGTTCATAATATTTATTTGCTTTTCAGTTTTTATATTTTTCTTTTTCTAAAATGTATATATATATAAATAATATGCTTTTTATCTTAAAAATTTACTTTATCTTTTATCGCTTTGTACTTAATGATATAATATATATATATGTATAAAAAAATTATTTTTTATACGTATTTGTCATAATTTTTATACGTATTTGTGATACATACGTATAAAATATGTACACTTAACTAGTTATACCAAAAATATATATTTTATTTTTATTTGTTCTGTTTGAAAAAATTCAAGAAAGAATTTATCATTTCCTACTTTAGTTTGTCCATTACTTGTGTTATCCCAATATATATGACATTTATCTCTTTTTAATCAATTTAAAAAAAACATATTTTTTATTTAAATAATATTTAATGATACTATTAATATTTACTCATATTGAATCTGCATTATTTGACGAAAAGTCAACCAATGTGTTATTATTCTATTTGAAAAATTATTTATTTTATGGATAATTTTGAAACTTTGCATAATTTATTATATTTCTTAAATTTTGTGCCTAGTCAAATAAAATCAACAAAGAAACAAAGCACCATTCATTTTCAATATTATGATGACTTATAATAATTTAAAGTACAACAATAATATACAGTGTAATCGCACAAGTGAGATGTAGGGAAGATAAAGCGACCCTTTCACTATCTCGCAGGTAGAGTATTTTCGAAAAAGACTTGGCCAAAAAACACAACATTAATTAATTTAAGAAGACGTAAGCTGGAATCAAATACACATCTAACTATAACTAGCTTTTTACCTGAATTTTCACGCTCACATTCTTCTATGAAGGGATATGTTTTCGATAAGTTGAAGGTTTGTCATGTCTTGCCTAATATCTTTCTCCACCATCTCTTCGGCTTATATCTATCAATTTCTCACGCCTCTTCACTGAATATTTATGTATTTTCTATTAATACGTCCAAACCATCACAATCTTATCTCTTACATTATGTATGCTATAGATATCACTCCCACAATGGCCACAATATCTCCACTCCTCACTATATCTCTCTTAGCAATCCACATATTTGTCTTAAAATTCTTATTTTTACAACTTTCATTTTCTGAAAATTGAAGTTTTTTATTAACTAACATTCTGCCTCATACAACAAAGATGATCTAACTACTGCACTTTAAAAATTTTAAGTCTTAGCAGCGTCTTTTTATCATGTAAGATGCCTGAAGCTAATCTCTGTTTCAATCACTCTGCACCAATGCAATGTGTAACCTCATCATTCTCTGTCACCTTGGATAATAACCTCGGGGACTTGAAACTCCCTTTCTTGGAGATGACACGTGAACCTTACCTCACTTTCATGTTCGCTACTTAAAGCACATCTCTGAAATTAAAGTGTGTGTCAATTTAAACATGGTTCGAGTGAGAACTAAACTCCTATTTATTTATTTTCCCGTGGATCAAGCTAATCACTTTTTATTGCTTACTTCCTTGTTTCTCTTTTACTTGTCACGTTGCACTTTTCGAGAGTAAAATTACATGAACTTTGATTAATATTTTAAAATGTATTTTTCATGATATTAATATGAGAAGAATTGCAACTTGTGATATTTTTACTATAATTTTTTGAACATTTAAATTTAAATTTTAAAGTATTAAATTAATTTAATTAATTATTTAGCTTTAAAGATTAGTCAAATTAACTAATAAAGAAAAGTATAAAATATAGGAAATTAGAATTTTGAATATTATACTTTACTTCTTTAATTTCTAAGGGTTGACAAACAACACCTTTCGTCATTTCTTTTATATGAAAAACATAATCCTCTTGACCAATAATTTGTTGATTAAAACTTAAATTTTGTAAACGAAGAAGAGTGGAATTTTTCCACTCTCCTTTTTTTTTCTAATGAGAATTAGAATTCACAGTAAAAGTTTGTATTAATAGTTTTCTTTTGTTTTACTTGTAGCATAATGATATCTCGTATCTTGAAATGAATACAAACTTGGAATGGCTTGCGACAAATTTTGACTTGGAAGAACTATATTTCAACCAAACACCAAGAAAGAGTTTTAAAACTACTTTGAGTAGCTTTTGCAAATTTTTAAAATTTTGTATTTTTTTTTTAAAAGCTGTGTTTTATTGATAAAATAATATTAATAATAATTTTCAGTGGCTTCTGCAAAGCTCTTTAAGCAAACACTTAGAATTGAATAGGTCATTTTGGAATAATTAGACATTAATGCTCAAAACGTTGGTTGACATTGACAATAATGGTGTGGCCAATAAAAAAAAAAAAAAAAAAAAAAACCTTACATATTACTATTACTTTCTGCTGATTACTTTGATGGCGATTTGTTAATTATCTATGTTATTGTCAAAGATATGAAATACTACAATTATCTGGTGAAAAATAATGTAAGTAAATTCCTAGGAAATTAAGGAGTTAAATTGTTCAAAATTCAAATGGCTATTCGATAATGGTAAATTTCTTTTTCTCTTTCTTGTAAAGAAGACCTTTGTTTAATCGATATTTCAAACCAAAAAATCTAGTTATTCCAAGGGTAAAATATTTTCTCTTAAAAGAAAAGTATGATATAAATATATATATTGGTTAAAGGTTGTAGTCGTTTCCTGTTTTTGATGTGTGAGGGGATGGTACAAGTGAAATTGACTCGACTTTTTTCGATTATTCAACTTCTAAAGCAATCCACAAATTACTTGACCCACCTCAAAGCCCTTGACTTTAATAACGTCGTATTATAAGTAGCACTGTTTATCTTACCTTTTATATAACATGATATTTTTATTATTTTAAGATAAAATAATTATATAATTGTTCGACCTTCCTAATATTGATGGTAGAACGTAAATTTGGGACTCAAAAAATAAATAATTAAATAATTATGTAAAACTTTAGAAGTGAATAAAAAATATTTAGAAAGCCGCCACCTAATTTTAGGAAAAATCAGGAAACCATTTAAAAAGTTAGTTTTGAAAAACTTTTATTTGAAAATCAGATCTAGGTAAGAGTTCAGGTTATTCCGAAGGGAAGGTGTTAGGCATCCTTCAGAATCTAGTGGTTCCCACCTGAAACTATTTTTTCAATTGAGGAGGAAGTAAATATCTTATAAACAAATATAAAAAAAGTAAAAACAAATGTACAAAAAAAAGTAAAGCAATAATCAAAACGGCCTAATACTTGTCTATCATGAACAAAATGAATGAATATGAAAAGAGAAAATTGAAAGAGGTTTGAATTCGGAATACAACTCGGGGTACCAGCAACGACACTTAGTAAAAGTATTAGTGATGAATAAATAATAAATAATATAAATAAATAAAATAATAACTAAAACAAAATTAAAATTTGTCTTTTATACATAGGAGGCCTTGAAAATCAACAATAATTTCTTTATCGGCCAAGATAACAACCAACACTTGATATAAAATAATTTCAACTTAAAAAATATAAATAAAATATAACTTGAATAAAATTAGCTAATTTTAACTTGAAATAATCTTATTAACAAATTATAACCGAAAAATATGAATCAACTTCAACTTGAAAAACATAAACAAATCATAACTTGAAAAATATATGAATTTAACTTTAACTTGAAAAACATACACAAATATAACTTGAAAAAATATGAATTAACTGAAGAAATTTGGATCGGGTCACCTATGTGGGTCAACCAGGATCCATATTACTTATAAATATAAATTTATCATATATTTAATTTATAATTTATATGAGGGAAGAGACACAACTTTTCAGCAAAGTTATGTTTGATTATAAAAGGTTTTCTCTGCTAAATCCAACGTAGCTTTTTTATCTTTCCAAAACATAAAATAACATACTTTCTCTCTCCTTCTCTCAATCTCTTAAATTCATTGAAGATTCTAGCGAAAACTTCTTTCTTGAAGAGTGTTGGAACTTGACTGTAACAGGTACGCAATTATAGAATGTGTCTATTTCGGTGTAATTCATGTTTCATAACATGTGATTGCACCATTAGACTAGTGATATGAATTTAATGATCCTGCAAACTATGTTTTTCAGCAGATTCTCCCATTGTCATCAGAGTCAGGTTATTTGTTTTCCTAGTCTATTTTTTCTGGAAATTTTTTTGGTTGTATAATTTTGTACTCTGTTTCCTACGACATTTTACTGCTTCGGATTGTACTCTTAACGTGCATATATGGCCTGCACCTTTTTTTCATTACATCTTCCTTCCCTTTTATCTTATGTTTTTCATCCAGTTTCGGCTTTTAAATGCAAAGGTGATTTTTTTAAAAAAATAAAAAAAGGCGAGGTGGGATTGAGGGTTTGAACCCCACGTGAATCAACACCACCTATTGGTTGTTATTCTTCAAGAGGTGCCAAGATTTTTGTTGTTTTCTGGAAATAACAGCAAAGTGTATTTCTTTAATTTGAAATATATGGTGAAAAAGACAAAACATATAGAGTTTTAGGTGGGAAGATTTAAAATATTTTATTTATATAAAAATACATTAGTAATTGTTTTCTGGAATAAATTTGAGCCAAGAAATTTTTCGTTAAATCTTATATAAAGTTCTTTTATAAATTATTGTATAATCTCATCACATTTGGTTTGTCCTAATCATTTTCTGTATGAGTTATAAAAAATCATGGTGATGATAAAGGTACCTAAACGAGTTTCACAAAGCAGCAAAAAGATAGAGTGAAAGCAATGATTGATAATTTGGTCAATATCCAGCTAGAATCAAATGAACAAGATGATGATCTTACAGTCTTTGTGAAACACATCGTGAGAATTAACGAGTTAATTCAAGAAGTAGTTTGGGTTAGGGATTGTCACCACTAAAAAATCAACTTATAATGATGCATACATCTCACCTGTAGAAAAGCCTAACTCTAGCCCATAACAAGTATCAGAGGGCCAGTACCAAGAACCCAAAAGAAAAGGGGAAGGGAGATGAAGAAAAGAAATAGAAGCAAAACACAACAAGTAAACATGACTCCTCAGAATATGGTATCGTGGTTGTAGAGTATCCATATATAAAAAAGTATAAAATACAACCCACAACGGGGAAAAAATTACAGAATAGCTATCCAGACTCCAAGTAGAACAACTGTAGAGACAGAAGGAAGACTGGCTAGCATGAGCGCCAACTTCTTACCATATCTCCTGAACAACACCAAACTTGCTCGCACGATCGCGTCCGTCCTGATGACTTGTACTAAGACCTACATCACAAAAATATGCAGAAGTATAGTATGAGTACCAAAAATAATAGGTACCCAGTAGGCATCATAGGCCGACCGGGTAAAAGTAAGCACAAACAAGGTAAAGAGAGATAAAAAACAATTAGAGCAGTGGCACTTAATGTCCAACAGGAAAGGGGAAACTGCAACATTATCTAGAAAGTGTGATGAAGCATCAACTATTAGCGTGTGCAGTATCAGCTAAAAAATATAAAGGAAAGTCACTATCAAGGTATAACACACAAAACCTAGGCTACAAACAAATCATGACCAAACACGATACGTACCTGGAGCTCCAACGTAACCAACTCAAGGAAGGACTAATAAGAGACTACAAAACCATCAACAACTAGGCTAACAATAACTAAAAACAAATGCATGAATAGTACCTGCCAGAGACAGAAGGGAACAAATAAGTCTACTAATAAATAAACCCGGTGGCACCCTATCCTATCGGTAGGTACAATCAGGATTCTTAGTAACCCAACAAGTATTCCCCTCATAAGTTTACACATAAGGAGGCAATATAACAGGATGTTGAAAAGTAATAGTGCCCGTACGCACCCTCCCCGGTTCATAATCTCCAGCGGAGGTCAATAGTGCTCGTACATTCCCTCCATGGTTCATAATCTTGTAATGGAGGTCACTAGTGCCCGTACGCTCCCTACCAGTTCATAATCATACAACGAATGTCGATAGTTGATACGAGCACGGATAGCACCTACCCGTCCCGGCTTTTCACACGGAGTCAGGCGAAAGAGCTGCAAGCATTCCAAGCAACCATGCGGAAGAGAGATGCTTAGGAAGCCTTTTTCAAGCCATGTCAAGGGATATTCAACCTATGAGAAGCTTGTGAGTTACAAGATGTGACGATTCCAAAACTTGAGGGGCCTAATTGAAGATCCCAGAACTTTGGGGCTGCTGTGAAGATGGCAAGACTTTGGGGACCAAAGTATCATTATTGCAAATTTGTAATAGCTATAACTACTAGAGTTTACAGTAATTTCAGTAGATATTTTGATAAAATTATTCGACCTCCATTGGGAGATTAGTTCTTAGCCTAGAATAGCTTTTAGACGTAATTGAGCGTAATTTAATTAGTGATTAAGGGTGAATTTTCCTTGGTTGCTAGATAACTTCTTTGATTGCATTCAATCGAAGGTTTTCTATTTATGGACTTAAATTGGTTTCCGTAGATTGATTTTTGGGACTTCTCGTCAATTCATTGGTTAAATTGAAAGTGAGGGTAACCAGTCCCTTGTTGTTCATAAATCGGTGAGTTTATATAAGTTTCCACTTATCCTCTTTCTTTGTTTCTTTCTCCCTAATTTTTTGTGCGCCTCGTATATCGATCTAGATTATTTGGTATTAGAGCTTAGGCTAGTAATTCGTTCCATCGAATTACAGTCCTCAGTTCATAAATAAAAAAATTCAAAAAAAAAGAGAGGGAAAATTCGAAATTTTGGGAAATTTTCCAGAAATTTTGATTTTTTTTGTTGAATTATGTGTTTTAAGTGTTACAATATTGCTTTCCTAGTGTTTTAAGTTACGTGACTTCAATTTGGGGTCAATTTGGGTTCTTTCGGGGTGTTCACCATTGTTGATATTGAAGGTGAAGAGCTAGGGTGACGTTTCGGGACTTTTTTGCCCATAGGAAGTAGTGGGGTTTGCTCCCCATAGTGAAGGGAGCATGTAGTCGAAATTTGGTGTGAAACGGAATTCGTTTGAGTGTGGTTGGGTTTTGGAAGTTACAAGTGTTTTTGAGTGTTCTTCTTATCTTTGTGTGAAAAAGATAGAGAACTAGTGCGTTTGATCCATCATCCTCAAGTCGACGTGTTATCTTGGTATTAAAAAGTTGATAATATTCTTTCCCAAATAATTAGGACCCTAGGTATCAAGTTTCATTCATTTCCGGGTTGATTTGAAGGGGTTTGAAAATTTGGTGTTTTTGGTGTGGTTCACATCTTGATCCTTGAAGCTTTTCAATCATGGTGTTATTTGATCCACATTAGGTGTGTTTTGAGTTGAAAAAGGTGTTAGTGCACGTAAAATTACCATTTAGGGCAAGTATAAGGTGACATTTACAAAAGGGGGACCATAGGGCTGAATCTCGTACAACTTTTCTGAGATGTTGCCCAAGACGGCAGCCAGTCACACATAGGACGGAGGAGTGCCCTCCTGGACGGCTGCTAAGGCAGGTGGGATGGAGGCCACCGCCCTCTGGACGGCGGAGGGGCAGTGTTGAGGCTTAAGTTTCTGCCAAAGACGGAGGAGGGGGTGCCTAGACGGTGGTTCGTCCTCACTCACGGTGGTCAAGATTGATCACAATTAGACCCAAGCTTGTTCTAAACAACTTGGAATCCATAACATTCAACTCAAATCAAGGTGTATTTCTATCGTTTACATTTTTACTCGTAGTTTTCTTTCTTGTTTTCGAAAGCTAGTTTACAACTAGTAATTAGCCTACTCAGTTGTTAAATTAGTTTTAGAGTCCGTTCTTATACTATTTCATTCGAGCTTTTATTATTTACATAATCATTATGAATTCTTGAATCAAGTCTAATTGTTCCTTAAAACGTTGTGTACATAGATCCATTCCTCTATAAAGCTTGAAAACTTTGAGTTGTTTGTGAAAATCTAGTTCGCTATCACCTTTGGCAATGAAGCCTAAGAGGTT
>JBDJHY010228442.1:0-11069 GCA_039654485.1 Withania somnifera
TGTATATTTTCCATCCTTGTTGTTCTATATTAGTGGTTCGTTTGACATTGACATCGGGTCTTGGGTGTATTCCGCAACTCTTTATTATCTTTTCTATTTCTTTTCATATTCTTCCGCATTAATTGTAGTAGTCCTCCGCTTCAGTTACGAACTATGGGGTTTGGTTCTCCTACTAGTGGTATAGTAGGTGCCATCATGATTCGAGAAATCGGGTCGTGACAGCTATTCATAGAAAGATAAAGATACCAGAGTGCAATACCATCAACAGAGTGTAAGTACTGATCTTAGAGAACTAAAACACGGTAACTCGTACGGGAGTAACCACTACCCGAAAACCCAAAATCAAAGTAAAGGAACGTACCTATGTTCCAGCTAAGCCAAGACCCAACTAACCATATGTATATATATGCGCCATGAATAAAGGATGGAACGGTAAGATACAGCTAAGTATGGAATAAAAAGTAAACACACAAAACCTACCTAGCACCCCATCTCGCCGGAGAGTACAAATAGTACAATAAAACCCACCACAACTCCCCCTTTAAGCCCGGTGAGCACAAACAATACGAAGGTAATACACGGTTGTGCAGGAAAGTAAAACAGGACAATAATATATGGTACCAGTACCTTCTTCTCAATAAGTGCCAACTCGAGAAAATACCCCTACCAGTGCCAATCTCAGGGACTCAGTGACTCAGAGGACCACGTCTCACACTCGAGTGTAGGGTCTAAGCCCAATCAGTGTCAAACTCAGGGTCTGCTCCCTGATATCATACTTTGGGGGCCTCTGCAACTCGTAGAACCGTGCCTCACACTCGAGTGCAGGGTCTAAGCCTAATCAGTGCCAAACTCAGGTTTTGTGCCCCCATATATTATACTCTGACTCGGAGGACCGTACCTCATACTCAATTACAGGGTCTAAACCTAATCAGTTCCAAACTCAGGGTTCGTACCCCGATATATCATACTCAGGGGGCGTCTGTGACTCGGAGGATCGTGCCTCACACTTGAGTGCAGGGTTTAACCCCAACCAGTGCCAAACTTAGGGTCCGCGCCCAGAAGGACTGCACCTCTAAATCAAAACACAGGGTCTAAGAACTAACAAAACTGGTCACCCTACCCAAGAAAGTAATATAGTCATGCCCAGCCATGGCACAATAGATCAATGCCAACAATAGTGAAATTGAATCAACCGGAGTCTATGATCTGCTAGAGGTCACCAGCTAAGAGCTCATCTCACAAGACTCGTTGCACGGTAATTTCAACTAATTAACAAGGTTCATGGATACCTCGTGGTAAGTCCATACATCCCTACACCCTCCACGCCCCTAAAAATATGGTAAACTAGAAATCGGTCATTTGAAATAAGACAATCATCCTAAGTGCTCAACCCACACTACTGGCCACATCATCATGGACAATATAATAACCCAGTCTAAGGGGAGAGTAAGCCTAGCCTACCTGGGTGCTAGAGAGAATCTTCAAAATATGCACACCATAGGCCCAAAATTTCAAACATGGCTGGAACTTCCCAAAACTGTCAAATTACAATTTTGGGATAAAACATGAAGATAAGACCCATACTGAAAAATGCAAACCAAATTGGAAAACGGGCCCCAAAGCAGGCCTGCAAGCCCCACAACTCGTAAAATTAAACTTAAAAACTGGTATGAAGGGCTTGGATCAAGGAACACATGGTTCAATTTTGAGTGCAAACAGACCATCGGAAGGTCCCCAAAACATCCCAGATGCATCATGATCGAATGTGCAAAACATTGCACTAACAATTAAGGCTAAAACGAATGGATAATGCTGGGAATAAGGTGCAACTGGAAACTAGGTGCAGTATCAACCCAAGGCACCAGAATTAGCTATAAATTTTCTACAAGAATTAAGAAATACAGGCAACAACCATGACTATTAAGAAAAAGTGCAAAACTCCGCTTCCAGCAAGTAAAACAAAGGGGGCGAACTTACCAACAAAGAAGAGAAGGAGGGGAAGGCGTGAGAACACTTTATCCTTTAACAACTTGGCCTTTCACACCCATATTTACATCTAGGATGAGAGAACCCTGAAGAGAATTTGAGGAAAGTGATCTATCTATTTTTTGATTACTCATTGCTATTTTCGAGGCAAGGTACTGAAAGGGGTGCCACACATCTCAACCAAACTAAATATCATAATTCAGATCTATTTTTTCAAGGAAGGGTCTTATATACTACTAGGCCTCTGGTTATCATGATTGCGTGGTGTAAGGGTTGTGATTGCGATGAGATACTTTACCAGGCATCACGATTGTGTGAGTCATGATCATGAAGAGTAGAGGGAAAATGGCTTCAGCATGATCACTTGAGGGATGAAACGATCGTAAAGAATAGTGGAATCATGATGGCATGATCGTATAAGCTCGCTCCACAACCGCGAAGAAGGAAATCCTTATGCACCAGGTACTGTTTGACAACAAAAACCTACAATAAGGAAAAATTCCAGAACACTACCTAAGAAGCATTAGGGGTCCAATTTTCACGAATGAACTATACACGCACACTCAAAATGAAATTTTAGACTCAATGACACAATTAAAATCGAGACATGAGGCTGTTTTAGAAGAATGTTGACCAAGTCAACACCTTAGGTCTAAAACTCATAAATTCTATCTTGATCCTCAAAGACACAACAAAAACCCCGGGAAATAAACCAATGACTTTTCTAGCCTAAAATTGACATTTTTGAGCTTATAGAATTGTCAGAATCCTGATTCAACGCTCTAATCACCAAAAGACCATCCAGGCTCCAAAATAAGCTTCGATAGAGCTGAATTTCCATAAAATATTCCAAACTCAAAACAAAACTCCACGACACAAACTTAAGGTCCACTTAGACCAAAGTTGACATTCCAGAGCTAACGGAACAGTCAAAATTCAATTTCAAATACATTTACTAGGATTTAACTCTCAAGTTCCACCGTTCCTATAATGAACCACTTTGTCATTTACTTTCCCCACTTATTTTCAAGTGTTTAGAGCTTTTAGTTAGCTTTCCCAAGTCATTTTATGACTTTCTAGGGCAGGTAAATCGATGCCCTGGTAGCTTATTGCCTTTTATCTCAGTTTTCCTATTTTAAAGTTTTAGTTTTGAAATAGTGGAACTTAAGGGTGAAATTGTAGTAGATGCACTCAAAATTGAATTTCAATATTTCCGTTAGCTCTGCAATGCCAACTTTGGTCTAGGTGGACCTTAATTTTGTGTCCTGGGGTTTTCTTTTTGAGTTTGGGTTCTTTTTGTGGAAATTCAGCCTAGCCAAAGCTCATTTTGGAGCCTGGGTGGTCTTTTGGTGATTAGAGAATCGGATTGGAATTTCGACGATTCCATCATCTTTGTAATGATGGTTTTGGGCTATTATATCTTTGGTTCACTTCTCAGGGTGTCTGGTCTTTTTTTGAGTTGGTTTGTGAAAAGTTCAAAAATTGGCTCCTTTTGATCCTTTTGATTTTGGGGTCCATTTCGCTCAAACAACCTTGGTTGGTCATTTCTTTGATTACATTGAGTCCATAGTGTGTTTTCTACCCAAAATACACTTTTAGTTTGCTACAATTAGACTAAGGATGCTCGTTTTAGGTCCCATAGAGAGTTTGAGTTTTATTGTGTTTTTCTGCAGGTTCCAGGTCGCCCTAGAGATCCTTGGGCCTCCCCAACACCATTACCCCTGTGCCCAGGGCATCACCCTAGAGAGGTCGCCTCAGCATCCAAAAAGGGCACCTCAGCGGCTATGCAACTTATTTAAAGAGGCTATCCCTTCATATTAAACATTTTCACTTCAGTAGAAACCTCCATCGATCAACCTTGGGAGCTAGGTTTAGAATATTTTTAGCTAAGTAAAGTGTTGGAGAGTTGTGTGGGAGGTTGTGCGAGCTTGTAGAGAAAGTTTCCCCTTGGTTTTTCTCATTCTTTCCGCTTCTTTAGCTTATGTTAAAAGTTTGATTTCCTTACTTTAAACCTTGATTTATCCCTTGTTCCTTTAATTGTTTTAAGCTCAATTTTGGTCCAAAAGTCCCCCTAGCTGAGGGCTTCGTGCCAGTATATTTACTTTATTTTTCAGGGTTGTGGGGCCTGTTTTCTAACCCCATTTTCTATTTGCAATATGGGTCTTATTTTTCATATTTTGACCCCTATAATCATATTTTTATAGTTCGAGGGATTTTTGGTTGTGTTCAAAGCTTCGAGCCTAAGGTGCCCCCATTTCGAGGATTTTCGTCAGCGCTCAGGTAGGATAAGCTTACTCTCTTTCTTAGATTGGGTTATTTGTACTGTACTTGTTATTATGGCTAGTCGAGTGGGTTGGGTACTTTAGGTTTGTTTTTATCCCTTAGCTGGCTTATGGCTAGTTTATCGGTTGTTTCGAAGCCCATGTTGGGGCAGGGAGGATGAAGGACCTTGTGTCCCAGGTCTGGCCTTACCTTGGGGTGGCCATAGACCTTGTTGACTAGTTTGAATTTCTATGCAGAAAATGGTATGAGTTGTGTTCTTAGCAGGTGGCCTTGGCCAATCTTAGACTTTGATTAATACAGTTTACCTTTTTTTGGCACTGATTATGTAGACCTGGGGTTAGGCATGGATATGTTATCTACCTTGGGGCGATTGACTACCATTGTGAGAGCTTATACCTTGTATATCGGTTTAGAGGCGCGGTCCTCCAGGGAACAGACCCTGAGTTTGATTCTGATTGAGATGAGATCCCCTACACTCGAGTATGAGGCGTGTTCCTCCAAGTATTAGGGTTGAGTATGATATATCTAAGTGCGGAACCTGAGACTGATACTGGTGGAGTTGATTTCCTGCACTCAAATGTGAGGCGCGGTCCTCCGAGTGTAGGGGCCTGAGTTTTTTCTCAGTTGGTACTTGAAAGGGAGGCCTTGGTACCTTTTGATAGTGTTCCATTACTTTCCAGCATCCCTGTATGCCTACTGTCATATTGTTTGTGCCCACAAAGCTTAAGGGACCAGTCACGGTGGGTTTTGGTTGAACTGTTTCTACTTACTGGTGGTATAGGACGCCAGATAGATTTTTTTTTTTACTTTCCTATACTTAACTAGATGAGTTACCTTCCATTTCCATTTTTTGTATCCGGGGTGTAATAGTACAGTTGGTTTAGTATTGATTTTTCTGGAGCCCAAGTACGTTCACTTACTTTGATTTTGGGTTGCCGTGTGTTCATACATGCTCGTACTTGTCCACTGTGCTCTATTTTTACCTGTTGAACCATGATTATGACCTGATGATATTTTAGCACGTTGATTACCATTAATCTTCTGCACTACCTGCTAGATTTACCATTTTATATTCTCATTGTCCTGTTTTACTTCCTCGCCTTATTTACTTGTACATTATATTTAGCCCCGTCGACCTATGATGCCTGTTGGGTACCTTGTTTGGTACTCATGCTGCACTTCTGTATTGATTTTGTGGTGCAGATACTAGCAGGGGTTATCGGAGACATTGACATCATGCGGAGTAGCTTCAACGGTTTATAGAGACTACAATTAGCTTTGCCGTCCGAGAAGATCGTGATTTCCTTGGTATATTTTATTTCTAGCAGGCCATATATAGTTTGTACTTTTGTTGGAGTTGCTTGTATATATTTTCTTTTTGATACTCTGTATAGTAGCTCCTGTTCCATTGACACTAATTTTTAGGGATATGGCTTGTATATCAGTTTCTCCTGCTTCCGCATTTACTTATATTTCTGCATATACTTTCTGTTATTGACTTGATTTTGAATGTCTATAGCCCATTGTGTACGACTCTAGGCTATAGGATTAGGCTTGTCTACTGGAGGATTGTAGACGCTATCATGACCCCGGATTTTTAGGTCATAATAGAGTGGTATCAGAGCATAGGTTCACCGGTCTTTCTTGCATTAGAAAAAATACCTAGTAGGTTCCTATAGATCGTTGCATAGATGTTTGTATCCGATCTTTGGGAGGCTACGGGGTGCCTTAGGAAACACTCTCATCTTTTGAATCATGTCGTGCATCGATATTCATACCCTTTCTAAGAACTTACCTTGG
Source organism: Withania somnifera (assembly GCA_039654485.1). NCBI lineage: Eukaryota > Viridiplantae > Streptophyta > Magnoliopsida > Solanales > Solanaceae > Withania > Withania somnifera. Next base: position 6,070 of record JBDJHY010228442.1, read on the forward strand.
CTTCATTATTTCACAGATGGTCCGTACCAGAGGATCCTCCATTAATCGGGACCCTCCCCCAACTAATTAAGAGGGGGTAGGGAAGGATTATCCGCCAGCTCCTATTTCCCCGGATAGTTTACAGCAGCAGGCACCTCCTGTGCCACGACCACATCCAGTTAAACTACCGCCCGCCGCATTTTGGGATCTACCATGGAAGATGCTTCATATGCTCGAAAGCACTGTGAAAGGTAGGTTGCAGTCTTCTGCTTAGGGAGCGGTGTAGGGTGCACCAACTCCCCTAGCTTTTGCAGCTCCAGCACCACTACCACCAGCAGTACCACTAGTTGCACATTTCAAGCTCTTACTCCTACTTTTACACTAGCACCAGCTCCTGTCATGCCCGTATTTGTGGTGGGAAAGATGTTGGATCACTTCCCATGGATCGCCCCTTTGAGGTGCGAAAGAGGCTAGATCACTTCCTGCAGATCGCCCCCGCTAGATTCTCAAGAGCATAAGGACAGGATCCTCATGATCACTATCTGTGAGTAGCGTCTATGGAATTTAGATCTTCTAGACTCATATGGGGTAGAATTCACCTCCTACCAACTTGAAGGTGCCGCCAATCGGTGGTGGCAAGTGTTTCAGGATTGTAGACCGCCAAGGTCAGCTCCACCCACCTGGGGACAATTCAAAAAGATGTTTTTAGTTTAGTACATGCCTAGGAGCGCCCATGACGTTCGAACGGTTTGAGGCAGGGTTCTATAACGTGCCAGACTATAAGGAACATTTTATTGATTTGTCCAGGCATGCCGGAGATTTGATATCTATCGAGGAGGAGCGGATCTGTCGCTTTGCTCAAGAATTAAGGCTTGACTTGTAGAGCCATGTTGAGTTGCTTCATGAGCTACAAAAGTCATTTTGAGATTTTTTTTACCATGCTCGCCGTATGGAGATTTTGACTCGCTAAGCCCAAGGGGGAAGCGACAAGAGATAGAAGGTCATGATTTTGGTTGGTAGGGCCAATCTAGATGACAATATCAGGCCTCCTTTAGGCTTCTAGTAGCAGGTCGAGCAGTCAGCCCACTAGGGGCACAGGTTTAGGTTCAGGAGTCAGGCTAGGGATGGAGACAGTTGTTATGAGTGTGACGAGCGGACTATGCCAGAGATTGACCCAGGGTCCCCAGATATCTTCTGGAAGGGGGTTTCTTTGAGTGCAGGGAGAAGGCCAATTTTTCTAGGGATTTCTCTCATCATAGGGACACTTAGACCACAGTCGTGCCAGCTCGACCCATACAAATAGTGCCACCGGTTAGAGATGAGCCACCAGTAATGTAGGGGCTAGGGGAGGAGACTGAAGGGCCAGAGGTAGGGGTAGGGATGCATAAAAAGGTGAGGGTCAGCGCCAGCTCAACACCATTCATGACAGGGCCGAGGCTGAGGCCTCCGATGCAGTTTTTACCAGTACGTTATCTATTCTCGGGCATTCTGCATTAACTCTATTTGATCTGGGTTCTACTTTGTCATTCATATCTTTATACTTTACTGTGAGGTTAGGTGTTGATAATTATCAGTTTTTTGTACCCTTAAGTGTATCCACCCTTGTGGGTGTGGCCCTAGTGGTGGATCGGGTATATAGGTCATGTCTAGTGACTATTCAGGGTTAGGACACTATGGTTTATTTGATCGAACTGGATATTTTAGACTTTGATTTGATTTTAGGCATAGACTTTGTATACACCTACCATACAATCCTGGTTTATTATGTCAATACTGTGACCTTGTCATACCCGATATATCCCTCATTAGTATGGTGCAGTCTCACCAGCCTCTCATTAATTCAGGTCATATTCTATTTTTGGGCCTATAGACTTGCTGCTCTTGGTTGCTATGAATATTTGGAATATGTTAGAGATATTAGTTCGGAGCCCACTTTCCTTGAGTCTGTGCCAGTTATTAATGAGTCTGTCGATGTATTTCCTATCGATATGCCTAGGCTCTCATCTGCACGTGAAATTAGATTTTGCTATTGAGGGCGAGCCAGGAACCAGGACCATTTCTATCCCTCCGTATCATATGGCCCCAGATAAGATTCGTGAGTTGAGTGTTCAGTTGTAGGATTTTCTTGACATGGGTTTCATCCGTCCTAGTATATCACCGTGGGTCTCTACCGATGTATATCGATTATAGGTAGCTGAACAGGGTGACTATTAAGAATAAGTATCCTCTTCCATGTATTGATGAATTGTTTGATCATCTTCAGTGAGCCACAATATTCTCTAAGATTGATAGGAGATCTGGCTACCATCAGTTGAGGATTCAGGCTGAGAATGTCCCGAAGATAGCTTTTTAGACGAGGTATGGGATTATGAGTTTCTGGTGATATCGTTTGGATGAATAATACCCATGCAGCCTTCGTAGAATTGATGACTCGAGTGTTCAGACCCTATTTGGACTCATTCGTGATTATTTTCATCGATGACATACTAGTTTACTCGCAGAGTTGAGCCGAGCATGAGGAGCACCTGAGAGTTGTGTTGTAGATTATGATGACTGAGAAACTATTTTCTGGGTATCATCTTTGTTTTGTTCAGGGTTTCTCCTTCATTGAATCCCCTTAACTAGACTGATACGGAAGGATATGCCCTTCCAGTGATCAATTGAGTATGAGTCTAGCTTTTTGAGTCATAAGGAGCTTAACTTGAGGTAGCGGATGTGGGTTGAGCTTCTGAGAAGGATTACGAATTGAGTATTCTCTACCATCAGTCCAAGGTTAATGTGGTTGCTAATGCCTTGAGTCAAAAGGTGGTGAGTTTGGGTAGACTAGTTGTAGTTCGTGTTTCTAAGAGACCGCTGACTCGGAACATCCTGTCTTTGGCCACCATGATGATTAGATTGGATCTTTCAGCACTGTAGCTGATTATTGCACATATTAAGTCTAGATCATCACTATTTTATTAAATTCGTCAATCCCAATTTGAGGACCCACACCTAGTTCAGTTGTGAGAGAGGGTGTTATCAGGTGATTTTGATTAGGCTAGGGTAGACTTTGATGGTGTATTATAGTTTCATGACCGTCTTTCTATTATGAGGGTTGGTGATCTAATTTAGACCATGTTGCGTGAGGCCCACTATTCTAGATAATCTATTCATCGGGGTTTTGCAAGGATGTACTGCGATCTGAGGAAAAATTACTAGTGGCGAGGTATAAATAGGTCTATAACGTCCTTCGTGTCTTAGGTGTTTAAAGTGTCAGTAGGTGATGTTCGAGCACCAAAGATCGGGTGGAGAGTTAAGAGGCTCCCTATCCCTGAGTGGAAATGGGAGCAGATTACTATGGATTTCATCACAGGCCTCCCCGTATAGCCAGATGATTTAATTGAATTTGGGTCATCGTGGATCGATTAACCAAGTCAGGTCACTTCCTACTGACTCATTTGACCTAGGATGCAGAGAGATTGGCTAAGCTTTATGTCCATGAGATATTTAGGCTTCATGGGTTACCAATATCTATCATATCTGATCGGGGTACCCAGTTCACCTCGTTGTTCTGGAGGTCGATTCAGAGAGATGGGTAAAGAGGTTGATTTGAGTACAACATTCCACCCAAAGACTAATAGGCAGTCTGAAAGGACCATTCAGGTGCTCCAAGACTTGTTGCAAGCCTGTGTGTTTGATTTTGGGGGTAGTTGGGACAGGCACTTAGCCTTGGAAGAGGTTTCTTATAATAACAGCTACCACTCCAGTATTCAAATGGCATCGTTTAAGTCTCTATTTGGCAGATGTTGTAGATCACCCGTTGGTTGATTTAGTGGTGATGAGGGCCAACTCCAGAGTTTTGATTGGATTTATGAGACTTTAGACCTGGTCAAACTCATCTAAGATAGGTTGCGGGCAACACAGAGTATGCGAAAGTCTGACATGAATCGTAGGCTTCGGGCTCTTGAGTTTGTCCGTTTTTTGACAAACCAAATATGAAAATTTCATAGAAATGACATTCTAGACTCAACAGATTTGGAAAAACAATAATTTGAGGTCATTTGAGCTGAGCAAGAGCTGGAGTAACAATAACTAAGAAGGAACTAACAAAACTTAGGGCCACCCAAACCTCCAAAATGAGTTTGACACCTCGAGAAGTGTACCAAGCTATAAAGCTGCTAAAGAACTGAATTACTAATCCTAGCAGGTTATAAATAAGACGGGGAAGCTTTCAGAACAGTCTTAACACAAATAAATCACAGAAACACGAAAATGAACCTAAGGATCATTACAACATCTACCACTAAAAAGGACTTTTGTCCACAGAACTCAAGAAGAACGAAGAAACTGAAGATATAAACAAATGGGGATATTGGGTGCACATATATCTCTCTATATCCTAGGTAGACCCCAAGACCAAACAAAGATCCTAACAAACTCTGATAATAGGAATCTTCCTGGACCTAAATTTTCTCAGATATTTGTCAATGAGGGCCTCAGGCTACTTCACATAAGACAAGTAATCGTCCAACTGAACTTATACATGATGAAGAATATGGGAGGGGTATGGCATATAGAGAGGGAGCATAGAGACATGAAAAGCTGGATAAACTGCTGTTAACTCTAGGGGTGGGGCTGATCTGTACGTAACAATGCCAACTCGCTCAGTAATATCATATGGACCAACGAACCTTGGGCTAAGCTTGACCGTTCTACCAAACCTTATGATGCCTTTATAGGTGAAACCCATAAGAACACCGTGTCCCTAACACTAAATACGAGAAGCTAAAGCCTACGACCCGTGTCGCACTTCTACCTACTCTGTACTTTCCTTAGTCTAGCCTTGACAATCCTGACTCTCTCTGTATCATCTCGAGCCAAATCTAAAGTATGTGTCAAAACCTCAATGCTACTATACCAACCAATTAGCGATCTATAATGCGTACCATATAAAGCCTTGAAGGTGACATTTGAATGCTAAAATGGTAGTTATTATTATAAGAAAACTCTATCAAAGACAAATATGGTCCCAAGTACAAAAA
>JBDJHY010228453.1:0-11069 GCA_039654485.1 Withania somnifera
GTGAAATATGCCTTAGATACTGATTTACCACTCATTTATGCCGATAAATCGATATTCCCTTGAGCATTTGCAAGAAGGGTGGGTATTTATAAATTTGACAAAGTGCTGATAAATTGGAATCCCCCTTGAATATTGGAAAAAGGAGTAGGTACCAATTTATTGGTCACCTAGCTAATAATCAACATTGTCTAGTATCTAGAAACCACTGTCTGGTCCTATTTATCTGCTAATTCTCTAATTTATCGATCACCACTAAATCGGTCTGTGTATGCACCAGCAAAATCAACACTTTTCAAAATTTGATCCAGGGTTTCAGAAATGAAACGAACTCCAATATTGGAAAGGAAAATATATATATATCATGTGAAATATACATTCTAGACTTAACAAAACCGAAGGAAAGAACAATAGAGGTCATTTGAGGAAAAATGACCCCCAAACCAAGACTTAGCCAAAAGGAGTAAATTCCCAACTTTCCACCAACAAGAACAGGCACCTTGGGAAGCATACCTAGGTTAAACTAACCTAAATTCACCATTCTAGAACTGAAAGTATCAAAAAATTTATTCAGCACTCCGAACATCAAAGTATCACTCAAGCTCCAGTATATGTCTCAAATATAGACAAAACCCACAAATTAGCACAAATTTCTAACAAAAAGTCCGAAACATGAACTTAAGGTCAAACTACACTTTGTTTGCTATTCCAAAGCTGATGAAACTATCATAATTCAATTTCGAGCTTCTCTTGAAGAAAAGGTTACTTTAGTCGATGAGTAATTAGTTTAGTCTCTAAAATATACAATATGAGATATTTCTCAATCGAGCCTCTAGTGAACCAAACTACCAGTCTCAGTAAGTCATAAATGACTTAGGAGAGATATTGAAATGCTCTAAAATGTAAAATGTCATGTATTTCTCATAAATGACCATGAGGGTCATTACATGCTTGGTTAGCCATTTTGTGATCAAAGCCTCGAACTAAAGATACTAGCCATCAGCTCTGGAATGTCAAGTTTGGATTAGGTGAGTTTTTTGTTCCAGATTTAGGCCAACCAAGCTAATTTCAAGTACTTGTTAGAAAAGTTGTTTGTTTTTACTACGTGGTAACTTTATTAAAAAAATTTCAAACCACCTCGAAGTGGAAATTCATATATGTTGTTGAGTATGGAATATCATTTCCATGTAAAAAGAATGTTGTATTTGTGTTCATTGGGTTAAGAATGAATTTTGAGCATTGTTTTGAAGTTAATTTGTTAGCTGGCTGACTAGTTTTAGAAGTTGTTGATACCTAACTATAATCATATCTTTATGGGTATCGTTTGAATTATATCAACCTGTATATTTGTTAATTTTATAGTTTCATAAATGTTCGAGCTTGTTTAAACATGGTTGGATCTATTGGAGCTATCCAAATATTCTACACTGTATTGGCGATCTTATCTTTAAAGGGTAGGTAGTCTATGTAATACCACTTAGACTTGGATTATATGAGAGATAATTATAGTGATTTCCTATCCTTATGTAGGGATTTCTATGATGGTTCTGATGCCCCTGTTCGCTTCATGGTTACGGGTCTCACATTAGCGATTATAGTTACCTTGTGGCACTGAGTAGTCTTTATTGAATATAAAGCATAGTTTATGGGATTATTTGCAATGTCCGTGAGTCTCAGACATCGGCTAGATTATTTTAGCTGCTATAGTATCCACGCATGTGCAGACCGGTATGACATGTTGTGATATTATTTTGATTGGACATATTATTATCATGAAGCTGGTTTTTATGCATTGATTTCTATTTTTATGGTCAAGAGCCAATATCAATGATTTTGAGATGTTTTACCAATTTTAATGATAAAAAAAGTCTAAGTAAAGAGCTAGATGTTGATTTCATTTAAGATTTAGTCCTTAATAAGACTGGGCACGCTCATTGATACTTGATTTTGATATAGACCTAATAGAGGTTCAAATACATTTTATGGTTATATGAGTTCAATTTTATTAATCAGTTGTGTGATATGAAGTTGCAGCTTCCATGGGACTTTCTGATCTAGGCTTGTGGGCGAATAGAGGGGAGGTATAAGGGGAAGTAGAGGGATTTGGGTTGCATCTTTCCATGGGTCCTACCTTTCGATCTTGTGAATTCAGGGTAGAAACATATGGATTTATTTACTGTCATCTCATTTCATCTTTATGAATATTGTTTTCTTGAGTGATGCTTGTTGTTTTACCCTCCTATAGGATGAGGTGTCAGAGGGTTTGCATTAATCTCTAGTTGTTCATTACTTATTTCTTTTAATATATTGTTATTAGTTGGATATATCATATGGCTCACTTTTCATGTTCCTTTGTTGTTACACTTGTGGTAGTTAACCTTTTTCCTACTCCCGTTATTGGAGGTTACTGGTATACTATAATTCTTGTGATTGTCATATATCTTATTAGCAAAGGAAGGATTTATGCATGTTCTTTCCTTTATTTTCCTGAATCTTCCTTGTCATAGATAGTTATCTAGGATACTTCTTGTATTTGTACAATTAACTAATCTCTTTGTTTGCTCCACTTTTTTGACTTTCCTGACTTGTTATCTTTATCTATCTATTTATTACTTTTATTTTTTATATAAGCCCAGTCAGTTAATGATGCTTATTAGGTCCCAGTTGTTTTGGTACACATACTACACTTCTGTATCTTTTAGACCAGACCTGGGTACAAGTGATCCACACAGATTCCACATTCGGGCTAATATTTAGTTACTGAGATAGATAATGGCTTTTGGAATTTGGATCATATATTTTATGTTTCCTTTTTCTTATTTTTGTATTTAGATACAACTATTGTATTTCCTATTTAATACTTGTAATCTTATTAGTAGCACTTGTATTAGATATCACGTTTTGGGGTTGTTAGTTAACTTGGTTTAGACTTTCTCTTATCCTTTCCCCTATCTATGCCTTATCTTCTACTTTTAGTTTATTTTCAATGCTCTGCTTTCTTGTCAGTGCTTCTCCTGCAATGGGATTTAGGTGCCCTCATGACCTGAGAAATTAAGTCGTGACAATTTTTTACTAGATCCTAGGTTTGTTGGTATCCCTGGTATATGAGCCAGTGTCTAGTAGAGTCCTAAAAATCGGGTGTGGTGACTCCTGTATCCTATTTTTTGAAGGCTACATGGGAATCAATAGGAATAATAAGTTAAGTATGTACTGCAATTGGTCTATTCAAACCTTATTTGTTCTTTTTTTCTCTTCTATAGATGGCATCTATACGATCTTTGGTAGTAAAAGTAGATGATACACCTATTGCACAACTAGTTAGAGCACCAATTAAGATCAAATCCCATTGTATGGGCCGAGGTCGAGGACATGCTAGAGTTTTGACTCCATCAAGAGATGCTAGACCAATCAGTGCTTTGGATATTCGGCCTGAGCCTGTATCTGGTCAAAAAACACCAAAGGAGGAAGGACCAATCTGATTTTATCCTATGCCTTTGTCAGTTCTATCCTTGACTCCACTCTATATATAAGGGGTTTCTTGTTACAGTTGTTGGGTATGTTGGGGTAGCCTATACGTGGGGTGTAGAATTTTTCCTTGGGTTTTGCTAGTTAAAGTGTGCCACCAAAACTAAGTATTTATGGTTTGGGAGTGACTTTGGCATCGAGAACTCATTTTCTAGGTGTGCCACCACATGTTTTATCATTCTAAGTTCAAATTCCTCCAGCATCGCTTTATCCATCTTTAATAAACAGAAGGTTCTTCTCTATCTATTGTTCCACCCATGCCTTTGCATACGCCTATGTATGACTCGAGTAAAAAGGTGTTAGGTTGATATTTAAGGTTAGGTCCTACGAGATTTACTTGTGCTCTGGGATGGGATCCAAGGGATTTCATTGGTAGGTGTTAGGAGGGGTTATATAACATCAGTCTCTTGGAGACCCACAATGTTGATTTTCTAATATATTATATAGGTGGCCTCTCTATGCAAAGGTAGAGGTCTTATTATTTGACTAGGCTAATGTTTCTACCCTTATTACTTGGACTACATCTGTGGTGCTTTTTTGGAGAGCTATATCCCTCTTGATAAAGACCATAGGAAAGAGGATTTTCTTACACTCGAGCAGGATTCTTTGTCCTTTTCTGAGTGTGAGGCTAAGTTTCACAGTTGTCTTCTTATAGTGGTAGTTACATGGATATTGAGCCGTATAGGATTCATAGTTTTTTTTCTTTGTTCTTATACTATGAGTCATAAAACTACTGAGGAGTTATTTTCTACCATATCATCCTTTTAGGACATTCCTAAGCGTACTCATACTATGGAGGATATTGGTCATAGTGAGAGAATTAAAGAGGATAAGAATGCCTATCATCAAGGTAGCTTTAGTGGTTCGATGCATGGTGGTAGGAGTTCTGATTCATGGGATAAGACCCTTAATTAGCATCAATAGTAGTTATGGTATGGTTTGTATGTTCACACATCATTACAAACTTTGGCAGTGGTTCTCTAGGATTTGAGGGTCACTCTTTAGGCCATCAATATAGGGTTGTGACCGCAGGTTCTTTAGGCCCTATTGGCCATTTTTTTAGCTAGTTTTCTTGCCCTATTTTTCCATATGGTTCTTATTAATAGTGTGGTTCCATATGTCCTATAGCCAAGATATTTCATTAGCATGGTATTTTTTAGACTATGGTTGAGCCTCCTACTATGCCAACTCCTATTCCCGTGCAACCAGTTAGAGTTCTGACACCTTAGTGCAGTGGTTGTGGTGCTCCAGGTTGTTGTACCCTTAGCAATGTAGCGCGGTGGTCGACATAGTGGTGTAGCGGTGGTCGGGATATTTCTATGTGGTCCCAGGTAGAATCTAGCTAGAGAGCTATTATATTGTTATTACAAGTTTTATCTTTATGTTTTATCTACCTACTTCGTCTTTATTTAGTCTCAACTCTACTTTTTCCAATTCTTTATCATATAATGCTTCGTGTTGAAGTGTGTATAGTGAGCTATTTTCCTTGCCATTATTTATCTCCTCCCCAGTTTGTGATTCTTTAGTAGTGGATAATGTGTTGAGATCCTGCTCTATGATTATTAAGAATTTTGACTCTTAGGATGGTTTGATATTATTGGATATGGTTGGTTTTGATGTGATAATAGGCATGGACTGGTTATCTCCTCATAGAGAGGTCATGTATGTTTTGCCAAGACCATGACCTTAATTATGCATGGTGCATCCCCAATCATATGATAGGGTTTGGTTAGTTGTGTATTGACAAGGGTCATATTTTGCATTCGGGATAGTCACATAGTCCCTCATGGTTGTTTGGATTATCTTGCATTTTTTGGAGATGTTGGTGTTGATTCTACGACTCTTTAACTAGTACTGTTGTTCTTGTGTTTTCTGAGGTATTTTTGACAAATATCTCTAGCCTCCACCTGAGCAAGGCATCCATTTTGGTATAAAGTTTGAGTCGCAAACTAGGACAATTTCTATTTCTCCCTATTATATGGCATCTGTTGAGCTGTATATGCTCATGACTCAGCTTTAAGAATTGTTAGACAAGGATTTTATTCAAGCCTAGTGTTCCACCCTGGTGTGCCCCTATTCTATTTGTGAAGAAAAAATATGGTTCTATGCGTATGTGTATTGATTATAAGTAGCTTTATAGTGTGACCCTGAAGAATAAGTATCCGATGCTTTGCATTGATGATTTATTTGACTATCCTTAGGGTTTTTTCATCTTTTCTAAGATTTATATGAGATCAGGTTACCACCAATCAGGGATTAGGAATTTGGATAACCCAATATAATATTTCGGTTGTCATATGGTCATTATGACTTCCTGGTGATGTCTTTTGAGTTGATTAATGCACCCACAGTCATCTTAGATTTGCTAAATCATGTGTTCAGGCCCTATCTTGATTACTTTGTTATTGTATCCATCGATGATATCTTGATATATTTCAGTAGTAGAGGGGATCAAGAGTGTTATTTTCTTAGATTGTTCTTCAAAATTTAAGAGATCATCGACTTTATACGAAGTTCTTAAACTATGAGTTTTGGATCTAGTCAGTTGTATTTCTTGGATATATGGTGTCCAAGGAGGGTATTAAAGTGGATCTTGCTAAGGTTGAAGGTGTTTGTAATTGTCCTAGACCGACTACTCCTACTGAGGTTTGTAATTTTTTTTGACTTGCTGACTACTAACATTGGTTTGTTGAGGGGTTTACTTTTACAGCAGTGGCATTGACTAGAAAGGATGCTCCTTTCAAGTGGTTCAATGAGTGTGAGGCTTATTTTTCAGAGGCATAAGACGATCTTAACTTCTGATCAAGTGTTGGCATTACTATTTGAGGGTCAGAGTTTTATGGTTTATTTTGATTATTTCGGTGTAATTCATAGTTGTGTTTTGATACATATGGGTCATGTGATTGCTTATACTTCTAGAAAAGGTTAAGGTTCATGAGCGCAACTACCCCTACCATGAATTGGAGTTGACAGCGGTAGTCTTTACACTCAAGATTTGGCACTGTCACTTGTATGGATTCCATTTTGATATTTTCACCAATCATCTTAGTTTTAAGTATATTGTAAGTCAAAGGAAGCTTAGTTCTTGCCAAGGGCGGTAGATTAATTTGATGAAGGACTATCATATTTCTATTTTGTATCATCTAGGCAAGGCAAACATGGAAGAGGATTCCTTGATTCAGAAGTCAATGAGTATGGTAGTTTGGCTATTTTATCAATTTCTAAGAGGCCATTAGATTTGGAGTATTTGTCTTTGGATAACCTATTGGTTGGACTTGAGATCACAGATTCAGTTCATGTCTTAGCTAATACTTAGTCCCCTTCTTCATTGCTTGACCTAATTCAGTAGCGTTTGTTTGAGGAACAAGACATGGTTGATATTCTTGATCAGTTGTTGTGGTTTAGGAGCCACCAATCTATATTACGTTTAGATGCTATTCTGATATTTTAAGAGCCAAATTTTCGTTCCCAAAGTTGACGATTTAATCCAGTTGTTCGTCTAAGGTCCATATTTCTAACATTCCATCCATCCAGGTGAGGCCAATATGCATAGGGATTGAGGCAAACTTACTAGAGGAGTGGTATGAAGGGGATATTAATGAGTTCCTTTCTTGGTGCTTGAACCGTCAGTAGGTTAAGTTCGAGAACCAGAGGCCAGGTGGTTTGATGAAGCAACTTCCTATTCCCGAGTAGAAGTGGGAACAGAAAACTATGGTAAATTTCTACCAGGTATAAATACCTGGAATCATAAACATCATCTATTTTTCTTCACTGTTTTACTTCCAAACACTCAAAAACATTCATTAGTTAAAGTCTTTCAATATGGTATGGGGTGATGTAGGAAACAACATTTCTTTTATTATACATCAATTATTCGTAAGTTTCCACTCTAATTTCTCCAAACTTTACCCTAAATTTCCTAGATTCTCAATGTTGTTTCTTCACATTAATCCATTGATTATAGCTTATTTCTTGCTCATCTTAGTTCCAAATTATGTGTATGAGTTCCCTACGAAGTGGGGGCTGTTTTGATCCCTTAGGTTCACAAGTTCGTAGGGCCTTTTTGAACTATATTTTAAACCTTTCTATAACCATAACTTTATGGATATCGTTTAAATCATATTAATGGGTAGATTATTAATTTTCTAGTTTCACAATCATTAGAGCTCATTTGTGCATTTTGAGTTGAGCTATCCATGCATATTCTACTCAATATTTGCGAACTTATCTTTGGAACGAAGGTAGACTATGGATTACTGATCTTAGTCTTGGTTTATATGGAAAAATAATTTTTTTAAATATCCATCCTTGGGTTAGAATTACTAGGTTGATAATCATTACCATGTCTGCTTCGTTGTTACTTATAAGTGTTGCATTTTGTAATTATAGTTGTCTTGTGACCCTGGGTGGCCTTGATTGACTCTGGAACATAGATGGTGAGATTATTGGGAATGCCCGTGAGTCCTGGACATTGACTAGCTGATTCTAGCTATTGTAGTATTTTTGCTTGTACAAGGCCAGCTGGACTTGTTGTGATGTTTTTGTGATTGATAATTTCATCATCATGAAACTATTTTTTATGCATTGGTTTCTATTGATTATGTACAGGATCTAATGTCACCGATTTTAAACCTTTCTTGGTGTTGCAGGACCAGTTTTCAGTATTATGAGATAAAATTTGCTACTTTTGAAATGTTTTATAAGTTTTGATGATAAAAAGGCTAAGTAAAGAGTGAATCACTATTTTGAGTTATTACTAGACTTGGTTGCACCAAGATCTAGATGTTAATTATTCAGATTTAGTCCCGCTTGTGGCTTGGCACTGTTATTGGTATTTTATTCTGATATAGACCTGAAGAGGTATCCTTATAGTTGTATGAGTTCTATTTACTTTATGAGTTGGGTTGTATGGCTGATAAAGTTACACTCCAAATCAAATCTAAAAGCGTACACGGATGTTGTCCAAGTATAATAATCCAACAAAAAAGTTGGGGTCAATCCATATGGAACAACATACAAGCCAATCGTGTAAGAACGGTAACTATAGTTCCACGATTAATACTTAAACCGATAGAAGACGATCTGAGGGGATAAAGATAGAATACCATATATCAAGTATAAATTATGAACATGTTTTGATCAATGATTGCACAACGCAAAGTTAGAAAGTAACCAAACTAGGGAAATTTATATCATTAATGATCCATGGTGGTTTAGAAGATTATAAGCATTTATGTTCTTATAATTCTTAGTAAGTGTAGTTACGTATAAAACTAACAATATTTACTGAAGTGTTTTTCAACCTTTAATCCTAGATAAATCTCTTTTACACATGGGTAGGTCTATGAAAGATTATGTTGTACGTATCATGATAACTCAAAATGATTACTCTTGCTACAACAGTAACCATTAGACGAGTGTTAAAACCCCAAATTTCTTACCATAATCTCAACTCCTAGTTTCAACCACATGGTTAGTGCTGGTTAAACCTAGGCAAGTTCTAGTGTTCTCGACTACTGGAAATAAGTCATTACATTGAGATTATGTTTGCATACCCACATGAAGGTGCCCTTACCATAGCATTAATCGAATTGATTGTACAATAGTTAAAACCAAAGCATATGATAATATTAAAAACCCAAATCCAAATCTAAAAATTGCATCAGTTATGACTACATGATTTTAAAAAGAATAAAAGTCTACACACTGAAAATAAGCAATTAAAACTAGGGAAGAAGAGATGGGTAACTAATATTGCAATACAAAGCTCTAAATCTCTAACCCCATGTGTAGATGGTTGGTTGCAAGCTCTCTCATTGATGTTTTTTTACCAAAAGGCTACTAAAGATTCCTTTATAAATGACCTTCTCAGGTTTATATGCAAAATTGGCTCAGTTACGTGATATTCTAGAACTGTCCAGTTGCTTGGAAATAATGTACTACCCGATCACATCATATTCTTTCAGGATCACGGGTCACTACATTTCATCTCATCGCGATCGCATTCCACAACCTTAGTGACGTGTAGGTCTATCTAGTGGCATATCACGATCACATTCATTAGCTTCACGATCACGAAGAGTGTTTGACTGTTGAGTTCTTCTTCTACACAATTACATCTCCTTTTTACGTGATCACAAAGAGTACTTTTTTGCCAGTGTCCAGTAGCATCTATGTTTCCAGTTTTAAACCCTAATTTATCATTATGCACCTGTTTTTTATTGTCACGGCATAATACTTGCAAAACATGAATTATCCCATTAAGTGACGCTATTCTATATGCTATGACTGTTAAATGTACTTCCAAAATAGATGTAAATAAGGTGTAAATTCACCTCATATCAACATACCCAACTTAAACCTTTGCTTGTCCTAAAGCAAACAAAATCAACCATACCATGGAGACATTAATAATTCCTTTCTACATTCTCCTCAAATCAACATCAAAGATCATGGCTTTGGTTAGTACCAATAAGTAGTACACAACTTACTCTTTTTGCAACAAAAACTACTCAAGATGTGACTTAAGGCTACTAATATTCAAAGTACACCCTTTTGTCTCACTTTCAGGTTTATCAACATCACCAATCTATGGAAATTTACATGCCCTACCAAGAAAAAAGTCCCAAAATACTCCACATATATACAAGATGAGAAGGGACGAATATAAAACACAGAGACTCAAAAAAGAAATTCAAATTTCAAAAAATGTCATACCACAAGCTTTCCCTTATTTTCAATAATTACCAATCAGAAACACTTAGTTGAAAATCCCAAAGGTCTTTGTTAATCATATAATGTAAGGGAAGGGTATACATAGGTAACTCATTTTTTATCAAGTGACTATACCTTTCCGAAATACATTCAAAACTCATAACATTACTTCTTTTGCAGTGTAGAAATTAGCCCACTCATTCAAGAACAAGCTCTATTTAACTCATATCATCATTCCTTTTATTTTCTCAAAATGATTTTGTGATAGCCACCTTCAACCTAGTTGAAACCTTATGTTAAAGACACAATATTCGCCACTAGATCAGGACCAAGAAAGAGATTCACCACATAATTTTTCATGATGCTTCTAACATAGCCACCCTCAACCTAGGTTACAAAGCATAGTTAAGATGCACAATATCAAACAGAGAAGAAGGGCCAAAATAAAGTAACCTTACTAAATGAACAATACAAGACAACAACTTTTATTGTGGAATGAGGTACTCATTTATTCTTCTTTCTCACTCCCACAAAGGCTAATTTCCTACGAAAAACCACCTAACCCTTCTAATCCTACAATGTCAACACCCCCAACTTAGGTATTTTGCCTAAGTTCTATGCATCTTCGGAGAAGTAGTTTCAAAAGAAGGGTATACATTCACAAAGGATTTCGTCTTGTAATGTGATTGATCAAAGAAAAAGTCAAAAGGATCACTCGGATGCGACTAGATCGCTCACTCCCCGGTAAATGGGCTAAGACCTTTTATGGAGGTTTTCACTCAAATCATGGTCTAAGGTCATTTTCTCAACTTCACACTTTCAACATGCAATAA
>JBDJHY010228474.1:0-11068 GCA_039654485.1 Withania somnifera
TTTTTAATTATTTTAGACCAAGTTTCACACCCTGGTGCATAGTACTATCACTTACTACTTATGATCTCACTTAAATCTTACTTTTCCCTTTACAGTGAGTACAACCTTTCTCATACTACTTTATACATATTAATTAGGGACCTTGTTTCCCCGGGAATATTGAGACTCATGGTACAGAGTTGCCGATATCATGGTATAGTGGTAGTGTTATATTGATTAAATTGATGCTAGGATGTAAGACTTATCAAGGTTCCATGTTACCATTATTTAAGGTTGTTGTGATGCTAGAGATTCTATATACGGTTGGCACACCTCCATGGACCTAGTCGATATGGGACAGACATGCCAGAAGAAGGGTCTTCAATATAGTAGAGGCAATCAGGGGAGCTTTCCATAGGTCCTGCCTGCTGGTCCTATTGGTATTGGAAGAGTAGCGTACACAGGAATTATTGCATCACTTTTTCTGTGTTGCTTTATCGTAATTGTCTATTCTCTGTACCCCCAATAGTATGGTAATGCCAACAAGTGATCATGTATTCTGCATAATCTTCCACTCTTATCAGGGTATGGAGGGGTTTACTTGATTTTACTACATCTTAGGTTGTTTAATATTGTAGTTATTGTTTATCGATCATCCTTATCTATTGGTCTTATTTGTGCATGTCACTTCTTGTTGTATCCAGTCTATCCCTGTATTTAGGTTACTGGTACACCACCCGATTTCCCATAGTATCCTTTGCCATTATCTTATCCTATTGTTTCTATTTTTGTGTTATGGCTAGGATCCGGGGTAAAAAAGTCAAAATGAATGAACATGTTTAATTCAGTAAAAATAGATTTCTTTATTTTATTCTTACCTATGATCCTTCTATGTGGTTTAGATATATTCATATACTATCTACTTTCTTGCTTCTATTTGAGTAGCTAGCTTCCTGGGCTGTACTATTTGCTTCCCTAACATGCTTTCTTTCTATTCCTTCTATTTACTATTATGACATATACTATATGCCTAGTTGACCCTTGAAACCTATCGGATATTTGTTGCTTCAACAACTAGTACTCATTTACACTTCTGCATCTTCCTAGAAGAAGATACATGCGTGAGTTTTTTCCACTAACATCGTTGAATGTGCCGACTCTTTAGAGGTACATGTTGAGCTCCAGACATTTAAAGTTACATGTATCTCTTTAGATGGTGTTTATATCTTTTGTACTTCCAAGACAAATGTATTTATGGAACTTTTATGTATTTACTACTCCGTAACTTATAGTAGCTCCTGTACACACTAATACCAGATCTTGTAAGGGTTTTATTAATTGTGTGATATTATTTTGGATATATTATTTGTCTTTCTATATTTACTGCTCCCTTACCTACATGTTCTTAGCTTAGTTTGTTATGTTAGCCCATCGCTTGCGACTCCAAGTTTGCTTTATGTACTGGTGGGATAGTAGGTGCAATCATGACTTGAGAGTCATGAAAGATTGTATCGAGCCTAGGTTTTGTAGGTATCGGTGTTACATGAGAAAGTGTCTTTGTAGACTCCTATAGATTTGTATGATAACATCCATATCTTATATTCGAGAGGCTAAGGTGGAATTTAAAGAATTGAATCCCTCTCTTATTCGAAACTACGCGTCCTCTCCTTCATGGCCTCATGAAATATCATTTGTTAGAATTCATTATTTCATAGGTGGTCAATTAGAGGTCTTTAGAAAGCAAGGGAGAGTCTTCTATACCAGTAGAGAGGACTTATACAAAGGGCTGAGTTAGAGGCCAGTCGTGAGATAAAGGAGGTGTTAGAGTCACCGTGCCAGCTAGAACCTCAGGAGTGGGTATAAGGCAAGAGCTAGCCACAAACTAGCGGGCACGAGATGTGTAATAATCCTCAAGATCTTTTTCGTGTTTTTATGACTCTCTTGTACTCAGAGCATTTTTGTAACCACCCTAAGTCATTTACGGCTTGCTAAGATCAATAGGTTGGATCCCTGTCTGTTGTTATAGTTTAATTCCTTTATAATTATAGTTTCTTTGGGACTCTCATATAATCTAGAAAATCATTTTCATTACTTTCACTGAGTCTGAAATATTGATTACATGAAGATTTCATAGATGGATTGTGGAAATTAGAATCCTTTTCCATGTTGTGTACCTTTTAGTTCTTTTTCAAAAAAAATTTAGGGAGGAACCACAGGGATCGGTAAATCAGCCAGATTACCAATTTATCAATGGCCAATAAATTATATAAATAACCAATTGATCAGCCAATCGGTGGTCCTATATAAAGTTGTCTTCTCCGCAATTTTTCTCATTTTCTTCAAATTTCAGAGGGTTTCTTAGGTTTGAAGAAGAGAATTAGGAGCTTGTGAAGGTGTTTAGTAAAATTCTATTTTGTAGAAACTCATTATGGTGATTCTATGATCATTTCTCCTGGGTGATTCTTCATCTTCTATATAATATAAACTTTTCAGGCTCATATCTTTAATTTCTACTGTTAAATTGAGCCCTATTTTATATCGTATGATGTATGAGCTATGCTCTATGTATTGGTTTTTGTTAAGCTGTTAGGGTTTACAGACCCATTTTTAGTTTGGATTTTGACCCTGCTATTTATATAAAAAAATGGGTCTTGTTTTAGTGGTACTAACACATGGTCACATTTTGGTAGCCTCGCATGATTTCTAGCTTTGTACCTGATTTTTAGATATTTAGTCATGCTTATCAAGGACATCACCAAAATTCAGGTAGGCTTAAGTTTACTTTCTCCTAACTAGGTATTAATTGAGATATGGTAAAGCCAGCTCAGGGCTGGGATTACTAGCCGGTCCCCGATATGCTTATTCTTCCGGCCAACGGTCTACTTAGTGGGCTTGTAGCTTAATTACTTACCTTGGGGCTATATCTCCCTACCCACGTGTTTAAAAACAATTATGGACCATATGTGGATGGGATAGGAGTAACACCATTGATGCATATTGTTATGGGATGACTCTGGACTGTAGTGAGGTTGGGGGGATTATACTAGTGATTAGAGCTTAACAGTTATCCCCTGATTTAGAAATGATATATGTAGGCTAGTTATTATGTGTTCTACCTAAGTTTTTATGTTTGATAAGAGTAGTTGTGGTCCTTATGGGCCACGGATAGCCGACTATGACTTTACTAGATGGTTAGTAACACTGATCCTACCCTAGCCGGTTGGAGCCCAGAAGTGGGTTATGGACTGAGATATGAGAGCACCGTGTTTTCCCCTATAGGGGTGTGAGCTTTTCCCTTGATGGGTGACCTCTGGGATGTTATGATCGCTTTGTTACAATTAATCGAGGCTCGTGACCATAGTAGTGCTAGCAAAGGATATACCTTCTGACTAAGAATTGGCAACCATCATATGGATTCTAGTTAGCCACCTTACACCATTCTAGCCTACAAATTGATTCTGTGTAACGGGCATGCATTGAATGTTTAAAAAAGTAACTTATTTTTTTGATAGGATAATTATTAGAAATTAATTCTGTATACATATTTATACTTTAAACTATTGTGTTTATGAGTAGTATGGAGCTATTTTCTCATATCATTGAGGCTATTTTCTCACTATCACTATCATTTCTAGACATTGCCTACGTGTTGGTAACTAGGTTTTATTAAGATATGATATACTGGATAAGATCATTTTTTGGCGTTTTGGCCCTGATAACTAAGGCATTGATTAAATTATATGAGAATATTTGTACATGGCATTGGATCCCTCCACGGGCCCTCCGACCTGGGTCTCCAAGCCTGAGGTATGATAGATAGACGAGGGGTATACTGGGGTAGGTTGGGTAAGTATATGGGGCATCTTCCATGGGTCTTCTCCTAACAGAGTCTTGTATTAGGAATGGTTGTGTATTGGTACTATTTACTGATCAGCACCCCCATGCATTACACCCTTTTATGCTTGGTTATACTCTTCTGGGCTCAAGGGGGGAGTACTTGTTAGGTTACTTTGTTGCTTTAGTGTACCTACTGATAGAATGGGGTGCATGCTGGGTTCTTTTGCTAGTAGACCTTTTTTTCTCTCTTCTCTCTCTTATTAGTACTATTTATGCACTTACTATATTTGCTGTTTGCTTAGCTTGTTGATGCTTTTACACTTTCTTATTGGTCCTTTCTTTTGCTGGTCACATTAGAGCTCCAGGTACGTGTCACTATTTTTCATGAGTTGTTTGTGGCCCAGGTCTTATGGGTTTTACTCTGATATTAACCCTCCTTTATACTTGTTATCTAGTACTGCACCCATTGGTAGTTGATCCTTCACTACACTTACTAGCAATTACTACAGTTATCTAGTTTCTGTTGTACATTATGTGCCACTGTTCTATTTGCTGCCGATCACTCTTTACCTTGCTTACACTTACTTTTTCCTTGTTGGCCTATGATTTATACTGGGTACCCATTGTTTTGGTACTCATGCTACACTTCTACATTTCTTTGTAATGCAGATCCTAGTACGAGCCAATAGAGCGAACACGTTCGTGTGAGGTAGCAGGTGTGACTCTAGAATATTTTGGTGAGCTGCTAGCATCCTTGATGATCGGTTATCCTTTCGGTACTAGAGTTTTCCTAGTCGGTTCTTGGATATTTTTTTTAGTTTTCCCTATTGTGGGTTGTATTTTGTACTTTGTGTATATACGTGCTTTGTATGATACCAGGGTTTTACATTTATGGTTGTGTATTTTTCATGTCCTTCTTGTACTTCTCCTCTTTGTCTCCTCCCTTTTTTCTTTTGGGTTCTTGGTATTAGACCACTGCTACTTGCTCTAGGCTAGTGTAGGCTTGTTTCTAAGTAAGATATAAATGTCATCATAACTCGATTTTTGGGTCGTGACAAAGTGGTATCAAAGCTCTAGGTTCATTGGTGTCTCTGGCTTTAGGAGCAGGAGTTTAGTAGAGTCCCGTGGATTGGTACACAGACGTTTGTATCCTATCTTTGGGAGGCTACAAGGCTCTTTTATAGGGTTGATTCTTGTTGACTCTTTCGTGTGAGGTTTCCACTGGTTTCTTGGTTCTATTGCTTCACAGATAGTACATACGTGGTCAGCACTTGGAGGTAATGATGCTACCCCACCTCCATAAAGAGCTTAAGTTAGGGGTTGTGGTAGACCTAGAGCCTGTGGGGGAAGCCGGGTTACTGTTTAATGCGAGGAGCCTGTACCCGTAGATCTACTACCGCAAATACAACCTCCTTTAGGTGATGCACTTAGGGACATAAGGTAGTATATGATCACTATGTTTGGTAGAGAACCCATTTATAAGGGTCAAATTTCAGCTCAGAGAGTGGCATAGGGTGCCTCCAGCTCCTCAACTAAAGTCGGTACCAGTGGCAGCCATAGTTTCCCCTCTACAACTAATTCTAAAGGTTCTTCTAGTACAGCCTCCATCCCAGCCCCAATCTACAGTTCTTATTATGACTTTCGAGGATCGGATAATGCATTTTCATTTTATGCATATGGGTCCCCGAGATTTACTGGTGATTCCAGATAGGACCCCTATGAGTTTATTATAGAGTGTGAGGAGAGGCTACAGACTTTGGGGTTGAGAGACACATAGAGTCGATTTCATTAGGTATTAGTCAAAGGGTCCTGCTAAAGCCTGGTAGAGGTCATATAGAGTGAACAGAGCAACAAGGTCAACACCTATGTCATGGAGTAAGTTTGTGGATACCTTCATGGCTTAATATGTTCCCTGAAGTGTTCACAAGGAATTCAGAGCTCAGCTTGTCAACTTGTAGCAGGGATCAATAACTGTTTCTGAATATGAGGCTCGATTCGTTCTGTTTTTTAGGCAGGGTCCGCTATTATGCCAATAACTATTGATCGGGTTTGCCTCTTTGTAGTTGGATTGAGATCAGGGTTACAGAAAGATGTGGAGTTATTACTTGCTCAGGCCATTGCCTAATTAGTAGTGGTTGATCACACCCGTAACATGGAAAGACATCGTCGCTTGGCCCAAGTGAGCGACGATAATAAACAGTGCCACCAGGGCTATTTTACTAGATCTGAATCCTCTGAGGCATGGTATGAAATAAGTGCACCTCAGAAGAAGCGGTACAAGGAACAACCTAGTAGACCAAATCAATCCTCTTTACCATCATCTAGTGGCATTCAGAGTAGCCAACATGCCACTAGCATATCTACTGGGTTTTAGGGCCATGGTGGACGGAGTATTTTGGTTGATAGTTCTGATCGAGGCAGGTATTGTGGTTTCTTTGAGTGTGGTGAGATGGATCACTTTATCATAGATTATCCTCGGCACTAGGCCATTCAGTCAGCAATGCAGACTGATGAGCCTCTATAGATAGTACCATTATCGGCTAGAGGTGGTCGTGCAGTAATCTGAGAAAATTGTGGTGGGGTTCATGAGGGAAAGGCAGGGGACAGAGGAGGAGATCAGTAGGGTGTTGAGAGGTGTCAATTTTATGTCATACCTGATAGATCCCAAGAAGAAGCTTCTGATGCAGTAGTTACGGGTACATTATTTATTTATCACCAGCTATCCTTGGTATTATTTGACCCTTGTTTTATATACTCTTATGTGTCCGCATACTTTCCGACCTATTTAGGTGTTGTTCATGAGCGTTTTCCTGTGCCCGTGAGTATGGTTACTCCTGTAGGTGAGCCTCTAGTGGTGGATTAGATTCACCAAGCTTGTACTATGACTGTAGGGGGATTAGACACTTGGGCTGATCGTATGGCTCTGGACATGATTTATTTTGATGTGATTCTAGGCCTGGATTGGTTATACCTCCATCATTTGGTCTTGGATTATTTTTCCAAGACAGTGAATTTATCTGTGCGTGGTGTGTTTTCGGTGGTGTGGTAGGGTCCTATTAGCCATTCCCCGTGCCAGTGGTATCCAGTATGTAGGCCAGTGGATTGTTAGCTAGGGGTTGTACTGCTTATTTATCCTATGTTCATGATACTATTGCTGACCCTCCTTCCTCTGGGTCTATGCCCATTGTTGGAGAGTTCCTTGATGTTTTCCCTGTTGATTTGCATGGCCTCCCACCTAAGCATATTTTCAAATTTTCTATAAAGGTTGAGCTAGTACTATGCCTATTTCTATTGTACCTTATCACATGGTTCTGAAAGATCTCCAAGAGCTCGTTGTTTAGCTTTAGGATCTGGTTTCCGAAGGCTTCATTCTTCCTAGTGTCTCACTATGGGGAGGTCCAGTGTTATTTGTGAAAAGAAAGATAGGACTATGCATATGTGCATTGATTACAGACAGTTGAATAAGGTTAACATTAAGAATAAGTATCATCTATAGTGGATAGATGACCTTTTTGATCAGCTTTAGGGTGATGCGGTGTTCTCAAAGATTGACTTGAGGTCGAGTTATCACCAACTAAGGATTCATGCTTGGGACATCTCGAGGACTACTTTCAAACTCCGTATGGACACTAACCGAACTTAGGAAAACTAGGAAACCAAATAATTGATAGGCAATTATAAAAACTTTTTATTTAAAATAAATCAAAGTCTAGGTAAGGCTGCAAGTCATGCCGAAGGAAAGGGGTTAGGCATCCTACAGAATCCACAACTGTAGATCCCGGATGAAACCATTTTTTCAATTGAGAAAGAAATATGTATCACATAAACAAGTAAAATAAAGATAAAATATGTGCGAGAAGAAAATAAATCAATAACCAAAATGGCCTAAAATTTCCCTATTGCGAAAAAAACAAATAAATACGGATAAATAAAGTTGAAAGAGGTTCAAATTTCCTCTTTGAATTTCTTCTTCGGGGTGTAACTCCAGGTACCTGTAATGACACTTAGTAAAAGTGTTAGTGATAAATAAATAAAACAATAACTAAAACTAAAATTCATCTTTATACATGAGAGGCCTTGGAAATCGACGATAATTTCTTCATCGGCCAAGATAATAATTAACACTTGATATAAACAAATGTAACTTGAAAAAATGTGAATCAACTTTAACTTGAAAAATATAAACAAATGTAACTTGAAAAATAACATGTTTTAATATAAGCAAATATAACTTGAAAAGATATGAATTACCTTTAACTTAAAAAATATAAACAAATTTAACCTAAAAAGATATGAATTAACGTTAACTTGAAAAACATAAACAACTATAACTTGAAAATAATAAATTAATTTAAACTTAAAAATGTAAACAAATGTATCTGGAAAAACAACGAATTAACTTAAACTTGAAAAATATAAACAAACTTAACTTCAAAAAATATGAATTAACTTTAAATAAATATAAATGAATTATAACTTGAAAGATATAAACTAACTTTAACTTGAAAAATAAATAAATGTAACTTAAGAAAATATGAATTAATTTTATCTTGAAAAACATAAACAAACGTAACTTGAAAAATGCTGAATTAGCTTTAAATTGAAAATATAAACAAATGTGACATGAAAAAATAACCTCCGTCTTTATACAAGTAAGGACCTCGAAAACCCGACGTGTAGATTTTGTCCTTGGCCAAATAAATAATCAACATTAGATAAATATAATAATCAAATTTAAATAAAATCCATCTTTTAAAATGGGGAGGCCTCAAAAACCCGATGGATAAGCTTTTTCATTGGCCAAGTAAATAATCCATATTGACATAAGTAAAATCTGATATAAAATTCCAACAAGAAACGTGTTTCATGTAACTAAAAATATAATTCCAAATTCTTTAATAATTGAAACATGTCACTGTATGATACTAAAATATGTATAAATTAGTCAATTTATATGGCGCACACAATAAGATTTGAGAAATTTTCTAACTATCAAAAGTCCCCATAGTATGGTCAAAATAAGACCTTCAACAATAGATAAAACAACAATAATCAAAGAAAAGGAAACGTAGAAACAACAACATAAAAGAAGACTAAATTAGTCTAACCACACAATAAGAAAGGTGATTTTTATCTAGGATTTAACACTGTCAATAAGATATTTGCAAAGATACCCAACATTGCAAAGAAAGAAGAGAGATCACCGGGGAGAAGATGTTTCCTGACATATCTAGGTGTCTTGTGAGACGAGTTCGTCGGAGTAGGTCTGTTGTGGGTCATTGACGTTGACAGCGTGATTGAAGATAAGTGGGGTCTTTGGAATCCAGCATTCGCTAGAGTTGGGGTGGTGAACGAAGACGATAGGGACTATTTTGTGGGTCTGTTTTAATGGCTTTTTCAGGTGAATTTTGTTGTTGTTTTGCGCAATTTCACACGAATCTACGGGTTTATGGAAAACAAGGGACTCGACACCTTACCTCTCAATTGATACGTAAATCAATGCAAAACTCAATCAATTAATCAAAGCAAAACCAATTCGATGATCAATTGAAATGAAAAAAGTTACGACAAGCAATTAAGAGAATTCACCCTTAATCCACTCAACTAAAGATTACTCTACGACGAACCCTATTTTGGAATCTACCCACTACCCTAAAATAAACTAAACAAGCTTCAAAAGCTCGCAATTCATGATTCATCAAAAACTAATAAAAGTAATAGAAGAACCAGTGTCTATACAATTTTCCATTATTACAATTGAGCCGAAATGTGGCTTAACTTTGCAAATTGACCCCTCAAGTTTAGGGTTTCTTTAATTTGACCCTCAGTTCTTTGATCATCCTCCAAGATGCCTTTTAAACTTGAGATTACCTTCTTTTACACCCCAATTATGTATCTCTGAGTCCCATTTGGTGCCTTCACAATGTCCATGGCTGGGATCCCCTCGGTTAGACCTTGAAGTATAGGTCTAGCATGATTGGTGCTTTCTATGCTCTTATCATCCTCCTCTTATTGAAAGTATAGGTCTAGCATGATTGGTGCTTTCCATGCTTTTATCATCCTCCTCTTATTGAAAAGGATTTATTATATAATCCAAGGAAACACTTACAAGACAAAACACAACACCAACTACAACTTTCCTCATCTTATGAGGGTTACAACAAGGGTTAGCATGAAAAATGTCATATCCACGTAAATCCAACACAATAGGCAACCACAAAGTCCCTAATATCGAAGGATAGAGACTAAGGTATAATATAAAGAGCATACCAAAGATTAACCAAGCGATCAAGATTATCACACATGGAAACAAAACAAGACAAGTTTGACATACTTGATCAACCCACACCTTGTAAAGACATGTCAACCCCACATAAGGGCAAAATGACTCAAAATGATCCCAGGGTCAAATACAAAGATACTCCTCACATAAGTTGGCATATAAATCGCATTCAAGCTTGAAAGATCAAGTAATAACACCAAATGATAATCGCATGATAATGAACAAGTGTTACTACTATTCACTTTATAAAGCATGCAAACAACTAAACTCATATTAAGCTTGTCATTAAGATCGATCTCTCTATTACCATAAAGGTAATCGCAACTAACACAGGGGTAAAATGGGAAGTCGCACTATGAAATGGGATTAATGAAACTCCCATTGATCGGGTTATCTCTCCTAAAGCACTTAGGAATCATACTCATAAACATGAGCATCATCATATCTAAATAGGTAATAGATGGAGGTAATTCTTAAATCAACTTCATTTTAGGGGGCCTCAAATGTAAAATGATCATTGGTTTCAATAGCATCATAAAAACCATTAAGTTAAAGTCCACCTAATGAAGAAGAATCAAGGGTAAAACACATATCACCTTCTCTTTCTAAAGCAAGAACATTATAAAGAAAAGAATCATTTAGAATAACTTCATCCAGGGTGTTCTCAATTGGAATATCTTCAAGGTTTGGGACACATAAGGAGGAAGGAGTAGCAAATAAGAATAAAGATCACCTTCTCTCTTGAATTGTTCCTTCCTACAAGTGTACTCTCATCTTCTAGGAAGAGATTTCTAATTTTGGGAGGGATGTCTTCATATCATAGTGGGTTCTCATAAATATAGAAACACGCAAAAAGAGTTTCCATATCATTATGTTCATCCCACAAGGCATTTCACAAGGAGTGGTCTTATCATAATATTCAAACAAGACATTATATTTAAATAGGGAACTATCAATCAAAGAAAAAGA